>CAIGQV010018202.1:1557008-1574237 GCA_903798115.1 Danio jaintianensis
ATCACGAGTCCAACACTCTAACCACCAGGCCACGACTGCCCCTATTGGGGACAAATAGAAATAAATACACTTTAAAAATTGTTGTAACCAGTGTGTGAATTATACATTGACGATCAGGGGGGTCAACTGTTTCCGTTAGTTTGTGTAATACATGCTTCAGTCATTTATGTATTTATTTTTAATTACATCTAATTTATTAATAAAGCATATTAAAACTATGCGTCTAATTAGATTTTATTTTCAGGCTAAATATAGATACAAACACCTATTTTATGAGAAAACAAAGTCTTGTGAACACGATGTCTATTGGTGCTCAAGATCTGCCACTTTCAGACTTTTTTTCTCGAATAGACTGATTGGCGCAATTATGCGTTAACAATGGTTTGAACCGTTATAGGGGTGGTCAAATGTATATTTATATTATCTATTATTTTAATTATTAACATTATTATTTAAAATACAGATCAGAGTGAAATATTTCTCAGTATTAAACAACTGACCCCCCATACATCTTGTTTTGACCTTCTTCAGGGGGGATCAAGTGTTAATTAGGGGAGTCAATCCCCCCAAACCCCGCTGTAATTCGCACCCTGGTTGTAACTCAACATTGGATCAAATGATTGACCCATTGAGTTAAAAAGTATCATTTAAATATAATTGAAAAAATAACCCAATGTTAGTTTGTTCATATTTGACCCAAAGCTGGGTTATGAAAATCCAAAAAATGTTTTTAAAGCGTATTCAACAAGGATGTGTTAAATTGATTAAAACATTACAGGACTACAGGATTAAAACATAAAAGACGTATTTGTATTTGACAAAAGATTTTAGTCAATTTAAAGTTTCTATTTTGTACTTACTATTTATCAAAGAATCCTGAAAATATATGAATTTTTTCCCTCACAAAATAATTAATGTTTTATACAGTGAAAATGTTGAAAATGATCATCAAATAAGCATTTTATATGATTTCTTAAGGATCATGTATGCTCAAAATTAAAATAAAATAAAATAAAATGGAATTATTGTTTAAATATACATATAGCCAAACAAAATATGTCACAAAATTTAAGTTTTTTTGTGGTCTTAGTGTTCAAAAGACATTCAAAATCTTACTGACCCCAAAATGTATTTTTTTACTGCCATATTATACTGTAAATTCAACAACTACATGGTATAATTGAAATATTTTGGAATAATAGTTTGAAAACATGCATCAAAATAATTATGCTTAATATCTCATTTATCCCTGAGGCTTCTATAGCAAATTTAAGCACGACTAATTCTGCGAAATGCATGTTTTTTAGTAATAAACTCATCCACATCTTCAGTAATTAAGCTGTTATCAGAGCCACGTTGCTGCCCAGAACTTCTCAGCAGTTAACAGGATGTTGAACACAGGATGTGGTTTTCTACCGCATCTCATTTTTTCAACATAATACTTTGTTCATAAAATAGGAAATACAGAAAGGCGCTCGATATGGTCAGAAAGCTCCGCCTCCTCTGCATGAGTGACTTGTTGTCTAGAAGCATCGCTGTGGAAACCGTCCAAAATGTTTTCAATATAACATGTCATTTCCTTCTGACCGAAATCTGTTTATTGACAGGCCAGGAAGACTACGATCGCTTGAGGCCTCTGTCGTATCAGGATGTAAACATTGTTCTCATCTGCTACGATGTGACCAATCCAACGTCATTCGACAATGTCAAGATAAAGGTGAAATGAATACGAATATAAATGATGAAATAAGAGCAATTCCATGCATATGTCAACCTTGCCATGAAAAAAATGGCTTTTTTTGTGTAGGCTTATATTTTACAGTACTGTAAAACAGGGGCAATTTTAGGATTTTCATTTTAGGGGGGCTCAGCTTTCTCGCTCTCCCTCTCTCTCTCTCTCTCTATATATATATATATATATATATATATATATTAGCCTAATAATACATTTTAAGTAATAATTTTAAAGTAATACACTTAAAAATGTTTGACTAAAATGGTTGTATACTAAACTAGCAATATCTCACTGCATTGCATAGACAGGCATAGCCATTTGCATTCTGAATGAGTCAAATAGGCTCAACACACCTGTTTACTGTAGTAAAAATTACGTATTAAATATATAAAACTATTTCTAATTAAAAATGGCATAAATATAAACACATTAAAAAAACGTACAGGCTAATTGACATATTTCACGATCATAAAAATAGTGAAATGTTTGATGAGAGTTACATTTTCGCTGGAGGAAACAGCTGTGATGATGAGGGAAGCAAGAAACAGAGGAAACATTAGATGACCCGATTGCTCTTCCATGATGAGCGTTTCTCATAGCAAAGAACTGCAAATATGCAGATATTATAACAATCTATCGATAAACATATAAATAAAACGGGGAGGAGTGGAAGTCTGCTGCTGTTTGCATATAAAATTTAAAGGGGACTGAGGCGATAATTTAGTGGTGTACAGTACAGTTCATGAGCTAATTGCAAAAGTTTTAGCGGGGCTGACTAGAAATATAGGGGGTCTAACGCACCCCTAAAAGTGGCCTAGCAACGCCTATGCTGTAAAATACTCCAAAATGTCTCCGTCAATGTTTTCAAACAATTGTATTTGATTTACCAAAGTCACACAAGTGCCAATTTCACATCTGTCACACCCATAACCAAGCTTTTCCCTCATAAATGCAAAAATATCAAATAAAATAAAATCAATCATGGTTGTTCTATAGGGAGCCAACTTTTATCCATTTGATTAGCGTTATTTCTATTGGGTTGTGCAGTTTAATTCACAGAATTTCTACAAAGTATGTTGTATACTGTAAACTCACAGACTTTTTTGGTCACATCCATAACGCATGCTTATTTTCCTCATTTAAAATCTAAAATTTTTTTACAGATTGATATTGTTCTGATCCCATAACTCTGTGGTTAGTAGTTTTGGAAAATAAAAACAGATGTTTCAGTATAATGTTAACATATACTTTCTATGTGCATTTATGTTTGAGTTTTTACTGCAAATGTCACAACCATAACGCTGGAATTGCTCATAAGTGTTCATCAGGTGAAAAGCAACCGATAAACTTTGACCCGATCAGTAGATGATTGTACAAATGGACCACCGCTGAAATGTAAACAAACAGTTTTTCTATAGGGTTGATGTCACGTACACTTGGAGGAATGTGCCGAGCATTGTTTAAATAAAGGGAAGGTTCATTTAGGGCATAAAGACTGATATAGTGCACTATCAGAGCATTGAGGAAGACCTGTGAGGAGTATTTACAGTTGGAGACAACATTATTAGCCCTCCTGTGAAATTATCATTTGTTTTCAAATATTTTTCATGTGATGTTTAATGCGGACTTTTATATTGACTGGAATTAAAAAAATTATATATACAGTTTATTAGCCCCCCTGTATATTTTTGTCGCCCAATTTCTCTTTAACTGAGAGAAGATATTTTCAACGCATTTCTAAACATAATAGTTTTAATAACTCATTTCTAATAACTGATTTATTTTATCTTTGTCAGGATGACAGCACATAATATTTGACTAGATACTAGTATTCAGCTTAAAGTGACATTTAAAGGCTTAACTAGGTTAATTAGGCAAGTTGGAGTAATTGGGCAAGTCAATGTATAACAGGGGTTTGTTCTGGAGACAATCCAAAAACTAATATTGCTTAAGGGGGCGAATAATATTGACCTTAAAATGGTTTAAAAAAAAAATTACTATTTTATTCTAGCCGAAATAAAACAAATAAGACTTTCTCCAGAAGAAAAAATATTACAGGAAATACTGTGAAAAATTCCTGAATCTGTTCAACATCATTTGGGAAATATTTGAAAAAGAAAAAATAAATTCACAGGAGGGTGAATAACTTTGACGTTAACTGTATATAAAAAAGTAAAAACGAGTTCTCGATTCTCATTTGCATTTCTCACAGTGCCAAGACCAATATTTTTAGTCACTGTGAAACTAGCAATGTATATTTGGCTAGCTCACATTGTTATTCTTAAGTGGGTCGCACACTGCATATGACAGTTGGAAGTAAAGGCTGATTTATACTTCTGCGTTGAGTGATCAGCATGACCCACGGCGCCTGCCTTGCGTGTAGTCGTGCATTTATACTTCTGCGTGCTGTTTGTTCTGCTCAGCAATAACACTTCCGAAACGCTAGCTGGCAGTAGGTTTTTATGTTCGTCTGTGTTGTGTTTCTTTGCGGGTGTTTTGTTTTTTCTGAATACTACCTTACTGTACAAGTAGCTAAAACTCGCTCATTCAGAGGCGGGAACCGGCAGACGTGCAACAACATTAATCATAAGGTAAACACAAAACAACAGTTTCCATCTGGAGCTCTTTCACTGGACTCCACACTTGTAAACACTCACTCCAACGAGTTTGTGTGGCTCTTGGTCACGCCCACACTCGTCACAGCTACCAAGCCGGCATTTTTTTGAGAGGTGCACGTCAGCGTCGGTGTCAGCCACGGCGAGGGCTATGCGACCGAGTGAAGGCTGCGCCGGAGAATACGCATGCAATTGACGCAGAAGTATAAATCAGCCTTAACGCACATTCGAATGTAATTTAAAATGAAACTATTCAGATGGAGCTCTGTGGCATAAGTCTGAACAGTGTCCTGAGTTGTAGCTGGGCGCCGCGGACAGCTGCTGACTTGCGGCGCCGGTGTGCGTACACTGATAGAAATCTATGTTTAGAATTCTAAAATGCATGGCGCTGCGTGACACGGCGCATCCAGTGTGCAATCCCTTTAAGGTGAACAATTAGTCTGCTTGTTTTGGTAATCTTCAATGAAAATCTGACCATTTGCTTCTGCATTTGGCAGTCCTTCTATTGACGTCAGTTTGATGGCTTCCATAGTAACTGTACAATATTCTTAACCACGCCCCTCTTACCGTTGGCTATGAGGGAATGATGCGCAAAAAGAAAGTCCCGCCCCTACTCAATACTCCATTTCAGTTGGAAGTACATCAACACTGAAATAAAAGTCTCAGCAACTTCTAAGTCATGCTGACTTTAAATTATTTTTCGATTTTTTACAGAACAAACCACTGTGGTCCAATGACTTGCCTAGTTACCCTAGTAAAGCCTTTAAATTGCATTTAATACTAGTATCTAGTTAAATAAGTAGGAAAATATTATGTACTGGCGGCACGGTGGCTCAGTGGTTAGCACTGTCGCCTCACAGCAAGAAGATCACTGGTTTGAGTCCCAGCTGGGTCAGTTGGCATTTCTGTGTGGAGTTTGCATGTTCTCCCTGTGTTGGCGTGGGTTTTCTCCGGGTGCTCCGGTTTCCTCCACATTCCAAACACATGCGCTATAGGGGAATTGAATAAACTAAATTGGCCATAGTGTATGAGTGTGTGTGTGAATGCGAGAGTGTATGGGTGTTTCCCAGTACTGGGTTGCGGCTGGAAGGGCATTCGCTGCGTAAAACATATGCCGGAATAGTTGGCGGTTCATTCCACTGTGGCGACCCCTGATAAATAAGGGACTAAGCCGAAGGAAAATGAATGAATATTATGTACTGTCATCATGGCAAAGAAAAAAACTGTTATTAAATTTATAAAAACGCGTTGAAAAAATATCTCTGTTGAACAACACTTTGGAAATATTTGGGGAGAATAATTTAAAAGATGGCTAATCATTTTCCCTTCAAATTGTATATGAGAGGTTTTGTTTGAACTATTTTTTCCTGTCCTCTTCCAGTGGTACCCAGAAGTTCGTCATTTCTGCCGTGACGCCCCTATTATACTGATAGGCTGCAAGACGGACCTGCGAAAGGACAAGGAGAAGATGAGGAGGCTCAAAGCTTTAGATCAGGCGCCCATCACCTACCTCCTGGTTAGAGTTGTTTATATTTATTCATTTCATAACATCACTTTTGATTGATTTAATGTATGCTTGTGACCTAATGACAAAATTTGTATACACTCACTGGCCACTTTATTAGGTACGGCTTTCTTGTAAACTTACCAGGTTGGACTGTTTTTGCTTTCTGAACTGCTTTTAAGGGATAGATAGTTCATCTATCATCATTTACTTATGCTTTACTTACTTCAAAGTTTTCTTCTGTTAGCACAGAATAGGATATTTTGAAAAATGTTGTAAACCTGTAACCATTGACTTCCATAGTATTTGGTTTTTGTAGGGAAGTCAGTGGTTACAGGTCATCAGCTTTCTTTTGAAAAGTAAAAAACAAACCCATAAAGGTTTAGAACCACTTGAGGGAGAGTAAATAGAGAGTAAACTTTCATTTGTGGGTGAACTGTCCCTTTAAATCACCTTTGTTCTTGTTTCTGATACCTGAGTTGAGCGAGTAGGTACTGCATTTAAATTTGAGTTTACTACATGATCGTTAGTAAAGTACGTTATACATAGTATGAATATCTACATAACCTGTGTAGTGCCCATTGGATGCGCACTACATAATCTCACCTACTGTTTTTTTGAATACTACTCGACTCACATACCGTTTCTTACATACTATATTGTAGGAAAGTATGCAAATTCGGACACAGTCCATGACTAGATGCATAAATGGTGCCATGTGATTGGATGAGCTAATATTTGTGTTAACAAACAGTTGTACAGGTGTACCTAATAAAGTGGCCAGCGAGTTTATATTTGTGGGTTTGTTTTCAAAAATTAGGCCTAGTGATAGAAGTATTAAGTAACCAACATTGATTTTTCTACTCCAGGGTGAACAGACGCAGAAGGAAATGAACGCTGAGATTTACCTGGAGTGTTCGGCTAAATATAGAGAAAATGTAGAGGACATTTTCAGAGAAGCAACAAAGCGAGCGCTAGCAGCCAGAGCTAAAGCCAGACATCGCAGCAAGAAGAAGAAACACTGCACCATTTTGTGACCTTTCCTGGAAGACATACATTTTGTATATTTGAACTATGATATGTTGTAAACATTCAGGAATCATTTGCAGAGCTTCCAGGAACATTTAAGCCTTCTTGAAGGAATATTTTCAGGACATTGAGTGCGTGTTTTCAATCTACCCACCTAGCAAGACATACTGTTTGACAGAGATCACCACTGTGTGCGCACGATATGTTTGTTACGATCCACTCCACGTCTTTCTGGTGGTGTTACTCATTTGACTTAATGGAGTTTTATCTTCCACGTTGATCATGGAGATGGAAAAACTGCTGCTGATGTCTCAGGGATGACCATACGCATATTAGATAGCCACATTGTAAGTTTGGTTACAATTTGTGTCATTTAAAATGCTAACCGCTACTATTATGCACTTGGTGTAACATGTTTCTGCAGTGTAATTCATGTCATGCACCATAGTATTTAATGTTAATTGTTCAGTTAAGACCTGTTCACACCAAGAACTATAACTGTACCGTCGACAACAAAGTTTTCAAATTCGATATTTACATCACTGTTTAATACCAGCAGACCACGCCACAATAATTCATCTTATTTTTGCAGTGTATAGGCTATTTCATTTGAAAGATCACATCAAATCGTAAAATCGTACGTAACAAATCATTAATAAATATATATATTCTGAGACAAAAACTTCAGTCACATAATCTTGAATGGAGTCCTTCAACTAATTAATTAAAGTTTTAAGTGGAACTGTGCAATTTAAAAATTAGCATATAGTGTCCCACCAGAGGACATGGTCTTCAGTAACAAAATGTATTAAGTTAATGGTTTTTAGAAATAAATGGATTAAAAAGAATGGCTATTTACTAAAATAGCCACTTGTAAAATTAGCCTATAGGCCTATATATATTACAAATTTAACGTTTTAAAACCAATACAAAGTGTTGTCCTTTGGTGTTACACCCCTATTTAGTCATGGAAATAAAATATTCATAATTTCATATAAAATAAATGGCATTATATGAATATATGTGTCCAACAATGAAGATAAATCGCTCTCACGCTATTTGTATATTATTAAGAGTTGTTGTTGTTTTTTTGCTACATCACATGACATTTTTACGGTACAGTTCAGTAAAAATAAAAGAAAATTAAAGAATTGATAAAGTTAGTAACATCAAACACCTTATTTTCTCAAAAACACCCCAAAATCAAACTATAAATATAACCTTTTTCTTCAAAAATGGTGTAAAGCAATCGTTTTTTACTGCCTATTTGTCAACTAACCTCATGTACGCTAGCTGCTAGACGAAATAACAAACAAGTGCAGTGAACTGTAAAACTTTCTGCGATAAATTGCCTTTACGATTATGATAATAAGTCAAAATGTAATGATAATTCCTACCTGTTTGCGATGTCAAGCAGTGGAAAACTGGAAGCTAGCCTCGTTCATTCATGAATAGCCGTTCGCGTCACATTTTCAACGACGATTTTTTCCACAGCTGACTAACGATAAAACATCAACCGCCAATCAAAATCCAAACCGTTCAAAAGAGCGCGAATATTCAAAAAAGACGACGGTAAATCTGCAGCGCGCGATTATTATAATAATTACAACATTTTTCACGCGTTTGGTGTGGAAGCTAACGTACTTACGTTTATAATTACAGTTGTTTTTGTTAAAGGACCTTTGCAGTATTATGTCAGTCGCTAATATGTAACGCTTTCTAAATTTTATATACAAAATGTAGCCTACATTTGAAGAAAGATTGTAGCTACAGCACACCGCCATTTTCTTCACTTTGTGTGGCTTTCAATCATATTAACAGCATCACATAGGTGCCAGAAAGTATTGGTTAATTTTTGTATCTGTTCCACAAGTGTTGCACAAATAAACCTTTTTATTTATATATTGTACATGATTAGTTTTTTGCCTGCTGAGGAGAATAACGTCACTATTTTAAGTATGTTGCTGTTATAACAGTGTGTTCTTTTGACATTGAGACAGGCTGCATGATGCAATTCTTGTCGGATTTTAGATGGATGTTACTGAAAATCTCTGCAAAACAAACTTGGTCAGAATACAAAAGTTGCTGTGGTTAGAAGAACTCCTGCACATATAGCAGGATATGACTGTGGTAACGGAAGCCTTGAAATACTGCTGCAAGTCACATCTACAAAGCTAAAAATTCAATGGTATTTTTATGTTGCATTTGCTCATGAATTTGGCACAAGCTTGAGAAGGGTTTTCAAGCTTCACACCAATAAGTGTAGCTTTATTTGTTTATTCTTGTACATTAGAATGCATCCTGTTTGGTGATCATACATTTTTATAAAACTGAAATGAGTGCAGCATATTAAAATAACCTTGACATATGAATCATCATATATATATATATTTAAGAATCATAGTTTGGCCCCAAAATACTCCTTAAATGTAATTTTAAATCTTTATAATCAGCAGAAATATTTAAAACCAACAGATTTTACCCATTTGTAAGTAAGATGTTATTAACCGGGTAAAATATTGTACATTTTAGTATGATAACTTATTCTTTAATACACACTCACCGGCCACTTTATTAGGACATGGTCAGGATGATCTGCTGCAGTTCAAACCGAGCCCATTAGTACCAATTGAGCATGGTGTCAACGCCACAGCCTACCTGAGTATTGTTGCTGACCATGTCCATCCCTTTATGACCACAGTGTACCCATCTTCTGATGGCTACTTCCAGCAGGATAACGCGACATGTCATAAAGCGCGAATCATCTCAGACTGGTTTCTTGAACATGACAATGAGTTCACTGTACTCAAATGGCCTCCACAGTCACCAGATCTTAATCCAATAGAGCACCTTTGGGATGTAGTTGGACGGGTGATTCGCATCATGGATGTGCAGCCGACAAATCTGCAGCAACTGCGTGATGCTATCATGTCAATATGGAGCAAAATCTCTGAGGAATATTTCCGGTACCTTGTTGAATCGATGCCACGAAGGATTAAGGCAGTTCTGAGTTCTGAAGGCAAAAGGGGGTCCAACCCGGCACTAGTAAGGTGTACCTAATAAAGTGGCCGGAGAGTGTATTTTAATAATTCCAGGGTTTTTTTCATTGTCACATAAATATATCTGTTACGCTAAATGACTATTTATTACAGTAAATAAAATTAATTATACATAATTACATGCTACCAAACCTAACCCATATTCAAACGCTAATCCTATATTCTCATTTTTATTTATTTTTAATTTAGTTTATCCTATCTTATTTTATTTCATTCTTCAACATTTTTATAGTAGTGCATAGTCCTGTGTTATGTCGTTTCACTGTGTGCTGCACTGTATATTGTTGAAATGACAATAAAGCCAACTTGACTTGAAACTAATCCTATAGTAAGAAACTGTAATGAATTAATGTTACTCAGTAGTTAAATGAATAGGTATATGCTTTAACAAGAACACCGTAAAATAAAGTGTAATCCATTTTATTTTTATAAAGGTTGTTTGCAACATTAAATTAGACACTTTCTATTTCTACTTTCTAGAAGACTTCAATGCATATTAAATCATATAATAATAATAAATAACCATAAATATAGCTCGATATCTGTACAGAGATGTTTTATTTAACAGGTCATGTACAAAACTTTATCTGTTTCTCAAACTTCAATCGCAGACCCATTTTTAAAAAGTCAAAATGATTGACAGGCAGATGAAAATTCTGATTGGCTGAGCCGTCGAGGGCGGCTTCCTTTGATGTTTACAGAGCATGTCTGTCTGTGTTTTTGCATGACATCTAGATTAGTGTAATCCATCAGGTAGAATTAACGTATTGTGTTGTAATTAAACAGTGAAACATGTTATATCCATAATGTTCTGAATGATAAATAAAAAAAATAAAGCAAAAATAAATCACCATTTATTTCTACCACATTAATCTGCTTCACACTCGCGCCCTCTGGTGGAGAAGGTGTAAATAACACTGGGAACTTCCACGCAGATTAATTGCAACAGTTTGTTTTTATTGGCTCTACAGTAACAGAAAGAGAATAAAAATCAAGCCTGTTAACTAATCGGTCCTTTGGAAACCCTTTTCCCTCCAGTCTGAAGGCTTATTTTGCGTTCAAACAAAAAAGTGCAGTAATTTCGCTCAACACAAACACTTAAAAACATTTACACTGTGGTTTAACTGTGCAATAAAGCATTTCCCAACATGAGAAATCCCTTTAATTATAGCTTTCAGTTACAATTCGTGGAGCTGCGGAATTTCCCAACAACTTGTAACACTTCTAGATTAAACTAAAATACTATAGTAATTTATATTAAATACTAGCGCTTTGAACCATACTAGTAGTGTATTATACTGAAGTATTTACAACTCCAGTATACTGTAGTATTAACTGATAAACTGTAATGAATACTATAGTTTACTTTAGTTTTGTTGTGTGTTGTAGTATAATATATCCATATAGCTGTAGAAAACAATTTTTGTTTATACACTACCTGTCAAAAGTCTTGTCGTGGATCCCAGTTGTAAGAGCAACAAATAATAACCTGACTTCTAGTTGATCATATGAAAAAAATGGCTGAAGGTCGATTTTTCTGATGAATCATCTGTTGAACTGCATCCCAATCATCACAAATACTGCAGAAGACCTACTGGAACCCGCATGGACCCAAGATTCTCACAGAAATCAGTCAAGTTTGGTGAAGGAAAAATCATGGTTTGGGGTTACATTCAGTATGAGGATCTGCAGAGTGGATGGGAACATCAACAGCCTGAGGTATCAAGACATTTGTGCTGCCCATTACCTTACAAACCACAGGAGAGGGCAAATTCTTCAGCAGGATAGCGCTCCTTCTCATACTTCAGCCTCCACATCAAATTTCCTGAAACAAAAGAAGGTCAAGGTGCTCCAGGATTGGCCAGCCCAGTCACCAGACATGAACATTATTGAGCATGTCTGGGGTAAGATGAAGGAGGAGGCATTGAAGATGAATCTTGAGAATCTTGATGAACTCTGGGAGTCCTGCAAGAACGCTTTCTTTGCCATTCCAGATGACTTTATTCATAAGTGATTTGAGTCATTGCAGAGATGTATGGATGCAGTCCTCCAAGCTCATGGGAGTCATACACAATATTCATTCTTCTTCCACTGCACCATGACTTTATATTCTATACTGGACATTATTTCTGTTAAGTGACAAGACTTTTGTCTATGCAAAGTCAGACCTTACTGTCCTAATTAAATCATTAAAAATCAAGGCATGATCATATTTTATTTGGGTAAAATAAGCGTAATCTAGAGGCCTTTGCCTTTCATATAAGCCACCTCAGATACCAGATGATCAACTAGAAGTCAAGTTATTATTTGCTGTTCCTAAAAATTGGATATACACTACCTGACAAAAGTCTTGTCGCCTTACTATGGTTGTTGTGTTACCATAGCAACTATAGAATTTCCAAAACATATTAAAGTTGCAGCCGTTGGAATCTTTTTGGCGCGAGACTTGCAGTCTCATTCACTTCCATTGATTTTCAGACGTTAAAGCATCCCGTTATGCTGCTTAATGTTGCAAACTGATATTTTCTTGTTATATGATTCTTCTTTTTATGTATATTCATGAACACACTTGTTTGTAGAGCAAGTAGTTTGACCGGTTTCTGCTGTTTATTATTCCTAGTCATTTCTCCCATAGGCAACACAAGTACCACAAGTACCAAGTAACCACGAGCACACTTCCGGTCAATACTAAAGTATGGTTCAAAAACAATACAGTATTTACTATAAATTACTATAGTATTTCTTTAAGTGGGAGGTGTAAAAGGAGAGCTTAAGGCAAATAAATCAAATAAATCAACAATCAACAAACTTTGCCTCTGTAAAATCACATGGAAAGAAGGTCTTGCTAGCAAAAAAACTCCCTGATGGAAAATGAGCAAAACAGAAACACACACCTGTTCATATATATAATCTTAGAACTGCTTTCATTAACGTAATGCAGGTTAGCATTTACTCGCATTTAAAGAGCCCCTATTATGGATTTGTGAAAACATCCAGCTGAGGTTTAAATCTGAAAGTGCACCGTGTTTAAAACTATTGATTCTTCAAGGAAAGAGTCGATTGAATGATTCGTTTTGTGTTCGGATCTTTTGCCTGCCCGTATCGACATTGATACGTGACATTGCCAAATATGAAGTGCTGGATCCGGTAAAATCTGAATGCGCCTTTCCCTTCAAACACTAGCAGAGTGCGGGTGTGTGTGGGACTGATCATGACTGAAGGTGAGTGAACATTGAGTGAACGTTCTGCTGATTAATGCAATAATCTACCCTGCAATGGGATATTCGTCAGCCGTTGTTAAAGGACGGAACAGAAAAGACTATTGATGTAAGGGACTTTGTCAGAGCCTGACAGGAACTTTATCGGTACACAGTTCATGGAATTGAAAGTGCGTGCGATTAAAATGGTTGCCTCCTTGTTTTCTCTAGCTTGCAAAATATGTATTTAATTGTGTTTTGTTACTTGTAATCGCTCCGTGCGGTTTGTACTGTATCTGGTTGACACTTTATATTCACATATCGCGTCTAAAGCCACGTTGAAGACATGACGCGTGCCGCTTTGTTTACTGATTTAAATACATTTGTGAGCTCGCAATCCTCTGCCGTTTGTCATTGCTATGGTCACTGTCAGCTGTGTGGTGGTCAAGTGTCAAAATAGTTCAGCTTTTGCCACTGTGTGGATTAATACTGAATGTGTGTTACGGTTAAGAATAGAGCAATATGCTGGTGTTTAACTGCATTGCTTTAATGCACTCCTGCATTGGGCTCACACATACACTCTGCACTCTGACCACTTCAACAATGTTGATAAGGCGTGGTGGGCGTTTCTCTCTGTCTCGCGCTGAACGCAGTCGACCAATCGCAACAGACTGGGACCAATCAGCGCAGATTAGCTTCACGCTAAGGACGGGTTTGGGAACAAATGAATCGCTGAACGAATCATATGGGAGTCGTTGGGACAATTAGGTAAAAATAAATGCATATTATAAGACAATGAAAGTGTTTATTGACCTTGCATGCATATCAGCCTGTTGTTGCAGACCCCCAAAACCAAAATATGACCATTTATAATGCATAATTAGGGGTAAATAGGGGCTCTTTAAAATATAGTCACACATTTATGCCTTTAAACACAAAAGGTGGACAATTACAAGAGGCGTGATTTTGATTCAAACGTTCTACGAAAGTGTTACTTTATTGCCATTGTTAAAAACACAAATCCCACTTTCATCATGTGACCTTAATTCAAAAATTTTGCCTTGCTGAAACAGTACTAACAAGCCACGACGTGCAAAACACACCTTTCCCTTCAAGTGGCATTAAGTATCGATGCTTTCCCACAAATATGTAACGTCTGCTGCAGCTAAAATGCGCGAGTTTTTAATTAACAGCTTTATTAATAACGGTAACGAATCCCTTTGAGAGTGTGCACTTTTACAGCCTTCCTGCTGCATTGCATAAAGTATAAATGTGGCTTTTTTTTGTAAACATTTTCATGCACAGGAACGAAACAATCCCCACATACTGGGTATACAGTGTCTGAAGTTTGTCAGTGGTTTCTGACCCAAACGTTGCTTGAGATGATGTGAAAAAGAGCAAAAACAACACGGCAGAACGCAGGGCGACGTGACACGGAAACTTGATACTCCAAACGAGTTGGAGGAGACGTCAACATCTCCCTCAAACCGCTGGAGCGACGAAAGAGTTTTGTGCGCTTTTGAGTTTCAGTTCTCGGAGTCTGACAGCGAGACTCAGTTGTTTTTCACCTTGTCTTTGTTCTTCAGGAGCTTCTGATGAACCACTTTCAGAGTCGTCAGGAAATTTCCCAGGAACAGCACGAGAAACGTCAAGGCCAACATGAAGACCTGCAGGGCACAAGCATTCCAGAGCGTTTTTTTTTTTTTGCTAACAAACTAAATTAATCAATAATTAATGATTGAATTATTAGAAGTAAAAATTAGTGCTGGGCAAAGATTAATCGCATCCAAAAAGTTTGTTTTGACATTATATATGTGTGTATATTATATATATTTATTTTGTATAATAAATAAATAAATAAATAAATAAATAAATAAATGAATAAATATTTAAATTTATATATATTATTTGTATCATATACATGTACATATACAAAATATGTTTTATATCTAAATATAAATAAACATTGCAAATAAATAAAATATGCATGTGTGTATTTATACAGCCTATACAAAATGAATATACACAGCACACACACGCACACACACACATATATTATTCATTTATTCATTCATTTTCTTTTCGGCTTAGTCCCTTATTAATCTGGGCTCGCCACAGCGGAATGAACCGCCAACTTATCCTGCATATGTTTCACGCAGCGGATGCCCTTCCAGCCGCAACCCATCACTGGGAAACATCCACACACACTCATTCACACACATACACTACGGACAATTTTTAGCTTACCCAATTCACCTATAGTGCATGTCATTGGACTTGTGGGGGAAACCGGAGCACCCGGAGGAAACCCACACGAACACGGGGAGAACATGCAAACATGCAAGTCAAAACAAACTTTTATTTTGGATGCAATACATTTTTGCCCAGCACTAGTGAATGTAAGTTTACCAAAAGTATATTCTTTTTATGTTCTTATTACTTTATAGTAAAAAAAAAAGTACAAATTTCAAAGTAAAAAGTAATTTAAAAACTATTATTTACTTGAATATACACTTGAATGTTTATTTATATAAACTAATAATAACTATTAACTAACTAATAAGCATAGTAGCTTTAAGATGATATTTATAGTACTAAAACTAATAATGATAATAAAATTAATTATTTTAATAATATCACCTTTGCGATACTAAAACTATTAATATTTGACAATAATTTTATGATGATGAAACAAACAAACCACTAGTAACTTTATGATAACTGGTACTGGTACGAGCCTCGGCTGGGTCAGTTGGCATTTCTGTGTGGAGTTTGCATGTTCTCCCCATGTTCGTGTGGGTTTCCTCCGGGTGCTCCGGTTTCCCCCACAAATCCAAAGACATGCACTATAGGTGAATTGGTTAAGCTAAATTGGCTGTAGTGTATGTGTGTGAATGAGAGTGTATGGGTGTTTCCCAGTGATGGGTTGCGGCTGGAAGAGCATCTGCTGCGTAAAACATATGCTGGAAAAGTTGGCGGTTCATTCCGCTGTGGCGACCCCTGATTAATAAAGGGACTAAGCCGAAAAGAAAATGAATGAATCTTTATGATGATATTTATAATACTTACTAAACTAATAATGATATCAAAAATATGAATTATGCATATTACCTTTATGATGATGATGATTATAATGTTAATAATAATACTTACTAAAACTAATAATAAATGACAATAATTTTATGAAGATGAAACAAACAAACCAACCACTAGTAACTTTATGATAATGATGATACTACTTCTACTACTAATGCTAATACTAATAATAATACATTCTAAAAACAATAATAATAATAAAGCATAGTAGCATTATGATGATATTTATACTTACTAAACTAATAATGATAATACAAATATTAATTATTATTGATAATATTACTGTTATAATGATGATGATAAATAATAATAATACTTACTAAAACTAATAATAAATGGCAATAATTTTATGAAGATAATGCAATTAATTAGTAAAACTAGTGAAAAAGCATTTAAGTAACTGTATGATAATGATATTATTACTACTACTACTAATACTACTACTACTACTACTAATACTACTACTACTACTACTAATACTACTACTACTAATACTACTACTACTACTACTAATACTACTACTACTAATACTACTAATACTACTACTAATACTACTACTACTAATACTACTAATACTACTAATACTACTACTACTAATACTACTAATACTACTACTACTACTACTAATACTACTAATACTACTACTACTAATACTACTACTACTACTACTAATACTACTATACTACTACACTACTACTACTATACTACTACTATACTACTACTAATACTACTACACTACTACTACTATACTACTACACTACTAATACTACTACTAATACTACTACTACTAATACTACTACTACTACTACTAATACTACTACTACTACTACTACTAATACTACTACTACTAATACTACTACTAATACTACTACTACTAATACTACTACACTACTACTACTAATACTACTACACTACTACTACTACTACTACTACTACTATACTACTACTACTACTACTACTACTACACTACTACTAATACTACTACTACACTACT
>CAIGQV010018202.1:1597299-1751566 GCA_903798115.1 Danio jaintianensis
TGTTGTGGTGATTCTATAGTTGCTATGGTAACACAACTTTAGTAATTTATCTGTTGTGGCGATTCTATAGTTGCTATGGTAACACAACAACTGTAGTAATTGATTTGTTGTGGTGATTCTAAATTTGCTATGGTAAACTATAGTAATGGATCTGTAGTGGTGATTCTATAGTTACTATGGTAACAACACCTATGGTAATTGATCTGTTGCTGTGATTCTATAGTTGCCATGGTAACACAACTACAGTAATATAAACAAATGACCTACTACTGTAGTTTACTACACCTATTACACCTATAGGGTATATTATACTGCAATGAATCAGAATCAGAATCAGAATCAGAATCAGAAAGAGCTTTATTGCCAGGTATGTTCACACATACGAGGAATTTGTTTTCGTGACAGAGCTTCTACAGTGCAACAGAATTACAGAGACAGGACAAAAAACAGATCATAAATATATTTTAAAAATGAAAGTTGTAGTGAATGCAAATATACAAATTGACAAGTGTATGTACAGGAATATTACTATATACAACAGCAGCTGTTATGTGCAAATTAGCATGTAAAATATGTTGTTAAATAAGTGTTTATGTGTATAAAAAGTGTATAGCAAGTAGTGATGTTTGTTCCATAATTACTATCATTCAAGTGTTCATGAGATGGATTGCCTGAGGGAAGAAACTAGTTGCTTTTTCCCAACATTCTCCAAAATATCTTGTTTTGTGTACAACAGAAGAAATCCATTCATAAATGTTTAGAATCACTCGAGTAATTGATGAGGAAATTGTGTTTTTTGGGGAAACTATCCCTTTTAAACTGTTTCTGAACGTACCTTTAACTCTGCTAAGGAAAGGGAACGCAGGTTTGGAAGAGAGCAGGAATAGTCTATGATGGAGACTGGAGGTGTGGAAAGCAGGATGGGTTTGGAACCCTAAGCAGGACGGACCCTGAAACCAAAGAGTATACAAGGGTTTATGTCGGTTCTTGGAGGAATGACAAGAAGGAAGTGAGTAGCAAAGACACCTTATTGAATAACATAGTTTGCCAAATAAGGACATAAAAAAACGATGGTCCTTGGCAGGTCTTAATGGGGGCCTATTATGCAAATATCACTTTTATAAGGGGTTTAAACACAGTTGTGTGTCAGCACTTTGTGAATATAAGCAGCTTTTAATAGTAAAAATGTATTAATTTTCTTTTTTATAATCAGACTTGATAGAAACAGTCTGTAGAAACACTTTGATTGGCATTCTCCCTTTGTACATGTCATCAGAGGGGGAAGCCCCACCCACTAGTGGCCATCTCTCCCTCATTAGCATAGGACACCAGTCTTGTTTTTGAATCTGCCATTATGCTGACACATAGGCATTTGTAGCTCCGCCCTCTTTTGAAAAGAGCACTCATTTGAATTTAAAGCGACAGTCACCAAAATAGCACAATTTGGACCAAAGCTTAAAAGGGGCTGGTCTGAGAGTTATAAAACATTATTTGTGGGGTATTTTAAGCTAAAATTAGCTTAATTAAGAACAATATCACATGTCATCTCACACCGTGTCATTATTTATTTAACAAAAATAAAGGAGATAGAAAAGCCATGGGTGACAAACCTAGGATTCAGATGCCTGTAGATCAACTTTTAGAATTAATGAAGTCTTCCCAAACCCCTGAGACCTTCGTTCATCTTCTGAACACAAACTAAGATGTTTAAATCAGAGAGCTCCCTCATCCTCCACAGACAGCAAAATAAGTTCCAGACTCATTCAAAGTCCAGAAAAATACCAAAAAACATCCTCAAAACAGTTCATATCATGCCTTCAGTGGTTGAATCGGAATATTATCAAGCCACGAGTATAAAAATGTTGACTTTATAAACAGTTCTTCTCCTCAGTGTCAGTATAGGGCGCACGCTCACATCACACTTGGCTCTTATGTATTACCATTATGGATTTTCAATGAAAGGTTATATTATCTGAATATTGTAACAAAAGATAAAAGAATCAACTGGTATAAAAATTTATTTCCAAAGCTTTCTTTGCTTACAGTTGATGTCAGAGTTATTAGCCCCCCTGTATGTTTTTTCCCCAATTTCTGTTTAATGGAGAGAAGATTTTTCTCAACACATCCAACCATAATAGTTTTAATAACTCATTTCTAATAACTGATTTCTTTTATCTTTGCCATGATGACAGCACATAATATTTGACTAGATATTGTTCAAGATACTAGTATTCAGCTTAAAGTGACATTTTAAGGCTTAACTAGGTTAATTAGGGTAAAGTTAGGGTAATTAGACAAGTCATTGTATAACAGGGGTTTGTTCTGTAGACAATCGAAAACAAATATTGCTTAAGGGGGCGAATAATATTGACTTTAAAATGGTTTTAAAAAAAATTAAGAACTGCTTTTATTCTAGCCGAAATAAAACAAACAAGACTTTCTCCAGAAGAAAAAATATTATAGGAAATACTGTGGAAAATTCCTGAATCTGTTCAACATCATTTGGGAAATATTTGAAAAAACACAGGAGGGCGAATCATTCTGACTTCAACAGTATAATAGCCAATATTTTTGACCGTGACTTTATGTCCGCATTTAAACTGCATGTCCGTCTTTCATTGACAGGGTGCTGGGTCGTATTTCTACAGTGCGTCTGCATTTTATGAGGGCCAGTGGAGTGGAGATCAGAGAAGCGGATGGGGACGAATGCAGTATGAGAATGGAGAGCTGTATGAAGGAGAGTGGCTGAGGGACAAACATCATGGGGAGGGCTTGATTTTACTAGGTACACAATCAAAACTGTTTTATCAAAACTGCATTCAAATAAACATTTCTAATTTATGTTCATATTATTGTCATTGGGTGACACGGTGGCTCAGTGGTTAGCACTGTCGCCTCACAGCAAGAAGGTCGCTGGTTCGAGTCCCGGCTGGACCAGTTGGCATTTCTGTGTGGAGTTTGCATGTTCTCCCCGTGTTGGCGTGGGTTTGCTCCGGGTGCTCCGGCTTCCCCCACAGTCCAAAGACATGCGCTATAGGTGAATTGAATAAACTAAATTGGCCGTAGTGTATGAGTGTGTATGGGTGTTTCCCAGTATTGGGTTGGAAGGGCATCCGCTGTGTAAAATATATGCTGGATAAGTTGGCGCTTCATTCCGCTGTGGCGACTCCTGATGATTAAAGGGACTAAGCCGAAGGAAAATGAATGAATGAATGAATGAATGAATTATTGTCATTAAAACGAGTGGTGGATCTCACGAAAATGTGATTATTCACATTTACGGCTGCACAATATATTGCAAAATTATCGTTATCGCGATAAGAGTATGTGTAATATACGTATCGCTTACATGTGTGTGGTAAATTACATTTATTATGTGCATTGGTTGTTTATCTAAATTTGACCAATGAGATGGGGGCTTACGATCTTTAGCCCTGCCTCCCCAGTAGTTGCTGTTCTGCTGTTGGTTGGAGCAGCCCAAGAGGGAACAAAGAGATGAAAATAAATACTTATATAAATATACTTATAGAAAATAAATAAAGACAACAGCCAATCAAAGTCAAAATATCTGCTTCTTTTTTTCAATCATTCATAGTGTCTTAAAGACTTTTTTAGTCTGAATTAGAATTAATTAGGTCTAAAAAATATATTTTACCTGTTTATTTTAACATCATTAAACAAAGCAAATTAAGCATTTTTCTAGGGAAATGTTATATCATAAGAAATATCGTTATCGCAAAACTCAACAACAACATCACATTTTTTTCAGTATCATGCAGCCCTAATCAAGTTTGTCCCAGAGTAAACAAAATAAATTAAATAAAAAAACGTAGATATTAAATACCACTAAATGACAATGATCTCAAACTTAAATCATACACGGAAAACAAAACAAACAGCTGATGAAACACTGACAGTCATGAAATGGCATAGACAGAGTCCAGACCTGTATATTATAGAGCCAGTATGAAAATTACCTGGACAGAAAAACATGACAGCCGAGTAATATTATTTAACTACATGGTTAGGTTTAGGATGAGCTGTAAGTTGCATGTAGTCATGTGTAATTTATTGTTACTACTAAAGTAAGTACATTGAACATGCATAACAAGCATACCATAAAATATAGTGTTACCTTATTTACTTTTTTCAGTGTTTCCAAATTTTAATTGCATATATATTTATTTATACTCTGAATAAAGAAGCAGAACCATTTTTACTCTTTTTGTAAAGCTAATGGAAACCGCTTTGTGGGCACCTGGAGTGAGGGGAGGAAAAACGGACATGGGCAGTTCTTCTTCCTGGACCGAGGACAGCTGTACGAAGGCTTCTGGGTCAACGATGTTGCTAAATGTGGAAGCATTTCTGATTTAGGAAGAGAAACAGCAGTCAGACCGACAATGTATCCCATTCCTAAGGTCAATGTTTAACACTGATGCTTGCTCATTTGCATGATTTCCATTTTAACAGTAGTGCATGAAGCAAACGCGAGCTTTTAGTCACAGGTTCTGACCAGCTCTAAACATGTGACAAAACCAGTCTTATATTGCATGGGTATATTTTTTGGAAATGCCAAATATACACTGTATGAGTCAAAATGATCACTTTTATATAAAAAATCATTAGAATATTAAAGGTGACCTATTATTACAAAATGTAAAATAAGTCTCTGATGTCTCTAGAGTGTATGTGTGAAGTCTAATCTCAACATACCACACAAATAATGTTTTATAACTCTCTGAATCTGACCCTTTTAGGCTTTGATCCCAATTGTGCTGTTTTGGTGACTGTCGCTTTAAATTAAAATGAGTGCGCTTTTCAAAAGAGGGCGGAGCTACTTATGCCTGTGTGTCAGCATAGGGCAGATTCAAAAACAAGCCTAATGTCCTATGCTAATGAGGGAGAGATGGTCACTAGTGGGCGGGGCTTTCCCCCTCTGATTACACATACAAAGGGAGAATGTCAATCAAAGTGTTTCTGCAGACTGTTTTTATCAAGTGTGATCATAAAAAATATAATGAATACATTTTTACTTTTAGAAGCTGCTTATATTCACACACTGCACCCACACAACTGTTTAATATAATAGCTCCTCTTTAAAGTAAAGATTATGTTCCATGAAGACATTGTGTAAACTCCCATCCATAAATATATTAAAACATCCTTTTTGATTAGTAATGTTCATTGCTAAGAGCTTAATTTGTTCAACTTTAAAGGCTATTTTCTCAATATTTTGATCTTATTTTTAACCCTCTGATTCCAGATATTCAATTAATGGCCAAATATCGTCCTATCATAACAAACTCCACATCAATGTGAACTTTATTCAGCTTTCTGAATAAATATATTTATATCTCAATATCCAAAAATGTACCCACATGATTTTGTTGTGGTTTTGTGGTCCAGGGTCACATATGATGTCATAATGCATGTACCTAATGCTGATTCTCAAATGCTGTCCACAGGTTTGCCTACAGGATTCACAGGCTGTGCTGATGGAGGCACGAGCATATTTCACTGAGGATGAAGAGAAATCAGCAGAAATCACTGAATAAGCAGTATTCACCTTGATGATGTCCTGAAGTCAAGAAAGACAGACCTGTGCAGTGAAACACGGTTTATCAACGCCTCAGTCAGCTTACACTCACAATAAAAACACACCATACAAAAAAACAAAGCAGCCGATACATTATGCATCTACTAACAATGAAAAAATCGGCTTGGTATAAAAGAGCACAAAGAAGTGTTTGGTTGAAGTGGATTTGATTAAGACTTTAATGTATAAAATGTGGGTTTTAGCACATGTTGTGTACTGATAAAAAGAGCTTCTGAATCAAAATATGAATATTAGTTCACATACTTTAGACAAAAATATCATTGTATTTCAATTTGGCAACACTGAACATGTTAAAGAGATAGATCACCCAAAAAGTAAACTTCTGTCATTATTTACTCACCCTTTATCTTCTGTTGTACAAAAAAATATATATTTTGAAAGATTTTTGAAATGTTCAATAGGATATTTTTTTCCTACTATGGATGCCGGTTTCCAACATTCTTCAAAAAAATAATTATCTAATATTTCATATTTATATATAAAAAATTATATATATAAAATTATTTTTATTAGTGCTCAGCATATACAAGTACACCCGCCACAAATCTCCTTTTTAAATTAGTATTTTCTATAGGAAGCTTTACAATATTATATTTGTGCATATACATTAGATTAGTCAGTACTGAAGCCAAATCTGCAGCTTATCTAACAGAATAACTTGCGATAACGGTTCAAAAATTAGTAGCTCAAATTTATATGTTAGGGAAAAATATTAAATAACATTTTCAAAAATAGCAAAAATAAAGAGAAACAAAATATATACACAATTTTGTTGAAATTTTGTAGTTTGTAATTTATTTTTGCAATATTTTGCATGAATTTAATTGTATTATATATATATATATATATATATTTATTTATTTTAGTTTTTTAATTAAATAATATATACAATTACATTTTTTTATTAATTCTTATTTTATTTTTAGTTCAACAGAAAAAATAAACTCATAAACCAGAGTAGGGTGAGTAAATGCTGAGTATATTTTATCTCTTGGGTGAACTATTCTTTTAAAGTGGCATTTTAAGTATTTTCATGAAGCTTAAATGCGCTTCTGCTTCACAAACACTTTGTTTAAGATGTGTTTAATCCTACAATCCTGCTAGTTCCTCAGCCGTAACGGATTTAAGTTCTCGCATCCAAACCTCAGGACCAACTGAGGCCCCTTTAACGGGAATCCGTTTCAAATGCTACCAAAAAAGGTCAGACAAACATGTTGATAAAGTGCCTTTGTTTCTACTAAAGATGTTCTCACACACACTGGGGGCTCATTTAAGAAAAAGAGTTTGAGTAAGACTGTGTGTGTGTTTTTGGTTTTGATTTAGCTGTTCAACAGCAAAACCCTGATTCAGAACGCATTAAAATGATTTGGTCAAGTGGACATAAAAGTGTCCCCTGCACTGTGGTAACTTCAAAAACAGACTCTGACCAGTGTTTAAAAAGTGATTTTGCAATGTACACGAGTTTGTAAGGAAGTAATAGAAAGCCATTTCTGCTACAGAATTATTAAATATAAATCCAAATTTTATATTTGTGAGAAACTCTGAAAGACATTGTAAGACATCAACTCAGAATTGTGATTAAAGTAACAAGATTTAAAATAAAATAAGAAGTTGAAACTGCAATATATAAGTTTAAAATTGTGTTATATAAACTGAATTTCACTCAAAAAAATGATGTTTGCTGTTTGTTCAAACTACTTATTTAAATGATCTTTTTAAACTCAATTCTTGAGTTTTTTGGGACAACTTAATTGTTTTATGTTCAATCAACTGAAATTTTTAAAATCGAATAAGTTAACTTAATTCCTCCATGTTTTCCCAACACAAATCAATTGTGGATTGATGTGCATTTTTTTATTGTTGTGAGATATAAACTTTGGTAACGGCAAGATTTTAATGCAGAATTCTTAGAAAAGAAAGGCAGAACTGCAAGATTTAAACTCAGAATTTTGAGAAATAAAACTGAATTTGTGAGTTGTAAACTCAGAATTGTGAAAGAGTAACTGAGAATTACAAGAATAAATCACAATTGATAGATATAATCTTCACTCAAAAAATGACTTTTGCTGCTATTTACTTACTTAAAATGAGTTGAAAACACAATTCTTACGTTAATTATTTTATGTTCAACTCACTTAAATTTGTTAAAACAATTAAGTTAACTTAATCGATTTGTGTTGAATCAACATGAAGGAATTGTGTGGAACGCAGCATTTTTACAGTGTTGAAACTGCAAGATATGAATTTGGAATTCTGAAAAATTAGAAGAAAAATTTCAACTCAAAATATTGATAAAACAGAAGAAATCCAAGACAAACTCTGAATCGGGAGATATCCTGAACTGTGAGATCTGAACTTGTAACATCGAGACATTTTTATACACTACCAATTATTTTTATATATCAACTTAACTCAAAATTGCTAAATATTAAGTCACGATTCAGAGAAAGTCAGAATTCTAAGATACAGTGGGGAAATAAGTATTGAACACGTCACCATTTTTCTCAGAAAACATATTTCTAAAGGTGCCGTTGACTTGAAATTTTCCCCGGATGTTGGTAACAACCAAGGAAATCCATATATGCAAAGAAAACAAAAGTAATTAGTTTACAAATGAAGTTATGTGTAATAAACTGAAATGACGCAGGGAAAAAGTATTGAACACATGAAGAAAGGGAGGTGTAGTTCAGTAGTAAAAGCCCAGACAGCAGCTGAAATCTCTCAGTAGTTCTTCAGCAACCCTCTGCCCTTCCTCAGTGTAAATGAATATCAGCTGCTTCAGTCCAACATCTACATTAGCAGGAGGATGAAGATGAAACCAGGGTGGACATTTCAGCAAGACAATGATCCAAAACAGCCAAGGAAACTCTCAAATGCTTTCAAAGAAAATCAAGCTGTAGAATGGCCCAGCCAATCACCTGACTTGAACCCAATAGAAAATACAAATTAAAGATCAGATTTGACAGACGAGACCCACAGAACCGTCAACATTTTGACACTCTGTTGAAGTCTGTGAAAAACTCACACCTGAGCAATGCATGTGACTTCATTCTCCATATGAGAGGCGTCTTTAAGCTGACAGCACCAAAAATATAAAAACTCTTTCATATAAACTATTAAATACATTTCAGTAGTTCAGCACTTTCTCCTTGTGTCATTCCATTGTTATTACACACAACTCACAACTCAATTTCAGATTTGTTTTGTTTTATTTTCATGTTTGTATTGTTTGGGTTTTTACCAAAATCTGGTTCAGTTCCATGTCAGCAGCTCCTTTAGAAATACTATTCCCAAAAAACATGACATGTTCAATCCTTATTTCCCGCACTGTACATTTTTGCATTCTGTTGCAGAAACTAGCTTTCATTGGATGTAGCTTGTCTTTGTGAAAAAAAAATATGTTAGTATGGCACAGCTGCCATACAGAAATAAAGGATTTTTTCCCTGTGGTGAATTAAGAAGAGAATAAAATACAAATAAAAAATATATTTCCATAAAACATGCAGTGCATGCTTTCACAGTGTACAAATCCTCAACACATAGAAAACTGGATGCTCCAGGGTGTCCACATGCAACAGACAGACCGATACCACAGTCAAAAACACAATGTGTCGCAACATAAAAAAAAAAAAAACATGAACAGAAGCTCTCAAAACTCAAACTAGGGATAAAGAGAACCGGGAGACTGTAAAGTAGACACCTCTTCCCTGTGGTCCAGCTCGTTCTGCAAGTCCTCCAACTCCTCCAGCTCCTGAAACTGACGGTCAGTCTTATGGCTGACCAGCGAACGGTAGAAATGCACAGCGAACACTATAAAAATCAAACCGAAAGGCACCATGATGGAGGTAGAGGTGATGGCGGCGGCCACCCCGGCAGACACAGTGCCGTTTTTCTGGTCCTTGGGCTTAATGGGTAAAAACTTGACCCAGCAGAGCAGGACAACTTCAGCCAGGAAGAGCAGCGTCCCGATGACGGTGGAAAAGGCCCAGGCCAGCTCGATGTGGCGGTGCATGCGCTCGTGCGGAGACTCTTTGACGGAGTTCAGGTTGTGTACGTTGCTCACAGCCTCGATGTTGGGCAGGATGCAGGTGCTCACCATCAGGGCGAACAGGTGAACGGCCACCAACACCGTGGTGCAGGCGCTGAACGCGATCAGCAGACCGGGGGGATAGTCGTGATTGGTGTCCAGCTGGACCTCCACCATCGCCACCTGTTCAGTGCAGAGATGGTGATGATGGTAAGGATGTATTTTTATTTAACGCCATGCATGTCAGCAACAAAGGCTATTTTCATGGCAAGAACATTTCATTAAAGTGCACATGAAATCAAAACTAGCCATACTGATTTTGTTAGCTCACATTGCTAGTTTTGTGGTGAACAGTTCATCTGTGCATGTCATTAAGAAATAAAAAATTGTTTGCCCTTGTAATCTTTAATTGAAATCTTCCTGTTTGTTTTCAGTTAAATTCTCAGATTAGGTCTGTCTGAGGTATTGGGCGTGGCTAACATGCTTAACCACGCCCTTCCAACAGTAAGCGCTTTGACAACAAACAGAAATAGTGAGCAGGAGGAGTCTGTTAGGTTGTATTAACTCTCCCCAAACCCTTTTCCACATCTTTTTGAATGAAATGCCTACTTTACTACATCCAATCAGCTCGCAGTAGAAAAAATAAGCCACGCCCACTGTTTTCTCATTTAATGTTCTACTGCGTCACAATATGAAACCCCCCCCCCCCCCCCAAAAAAAACAGCCGCAGCTTCCGGTTCATGCGGACTTTAATAAATATACATAAAATTTTTGGTCGACAAAAATTATTGGTTGAAAATGCCATTTTTGGCCAAAATAGAATTAATTAATTAATCAAAAATGCTGCTACAAAAATACATGTGTGATTTAATTAATTAATTACCATTTTATAAAAGAGCCACAGGTTTGATGTGGCGGTTTTAACAGCACCAAAGAAACACCAAGCATAATCACAAAGTACGCTACACTACGCTACTGTTTATTTAAAACCTCTTATACATTATTGTCATTTTTTCCAATAACGTTGTCAGTTGTCATAAATTAAGAAAATAATTACAGTATTTTAAATTCAATTAAGTTGATTATATAAAGGGTGACACAGTGGCTCAGTGGTTAGCACTGTCGCCTCACAGCAAGAAGGTCGCTGGTTCGAGTCCCGGCTGGGTCAGTTGGCATTTCTGTGTGGAGTTTGCATGTTCTCCCTGTGTTGGCGTGGGTTTCCTCTGGGTGCTCCGCTTTCCCCCACAGTCCAAACACATGCGCTATAGGGGAATTGAATAAACTAAATTGGCCGTAGTGTATGAGTGTGTGTGAATGTTTCCCAGTACTGGGTTGCGGCTGGAAGGGCATCCGCTGCATAAAACATATGCTGGAATAGTTGGTGGTTCATTCCGCTGTGGCGACTCCTGATGATTAAAGGGACTAAGCTGAAGGAAAATGAATGAATATATAAAATCTTATATATTTAACAGCTTTTGCGATTTCAGTTTAAATACGATTCATCGTGGAGGCCTAGATTATTTATTTTCATTTAATGCCATGTCAGCAACAAAGCCTATTTTCATGGCAAGAAGATTTGTTAATAAATAATTAAATACAATTAAATACAACAATTTTCAACAACAACTCAATATACAAACAAATACATCAGTGGAGGGAAGAGGTACTGAATGCAATACATTTTGGTCGACGGACATTATTGGTGGAAAATGGCATTTTTGGCCAAAAGAGAGTAAATTCATTAATTAATTAAATTGCACATGTACGTTTGTGGCAGCATTTTTGGTTGTTGGCTAAAAGAGAGCACTGCAGAGAGAGTTATTAGTCTTAGTCAAAAAGTGTAAAAGAAATAAATGAAATTGTACATGCATTTTTTGGAGATCAGCAGAGAGAGGTTAGTTCATAACAATATAAGATATGAATTCAGTGAGGCAGAATAATTGTAAATGTTATTCAGATATTGTAAAAAAATAAATAAATTTATACATGCATTTTTGTAATTGAGGTAAAGTTGGTTTTATATTCATACATTCGGATTTTCTGCTTAATAATATAATTTCATAAAAGTATTCTTTGCAAATTCTGAATAGGGAAATCATATTAGCAGCCAATGACTATCAAAATACATTGTTCACAGTCAATCAAATAGTGCTGATGTTGTTTTTAAGTCATACTTACATGTCATTTCAGACCGAATATTCAAAGTACTATGGTAAACAATATAGAGAGCCTGTCACAAGTTGTCACTGAACGAATGTGCGAATATAAAACCAAGTTTAGCTCAATATTAAATAGTGCTAATGTTGTTTTGAAGTCATACTTAGATTTCAGACCGAATATAGAAAAGTAGTGTGGTAAACAATATAGGGGCGGTTAAAATGAACGAATGTGCGAATATAAAACCAACTTTACCTCAATATTTTTGTACAAGCAAAAAACACTGAACATGCTTGAAACAAATGACATTTTTTAGAAGTTCATCCATGATATGTGTAAAATAGGGTGCCATTAATTTGAACATTTTGTGCTTTGATACATACATTTTTTTTAATGTATTTTTATTATTTAACTTGTTTAACAAAACTAAAAGGTCCTTTTACATTTTAATATAAATTATTTTTTATTTCTATTGTCTATGCACTGAGATTGATGTGGATTGTAATATTTAAATGACTTATTACTTGACCTAATTAGTAATCAATTACTTTTTGGAAGTAACTTACCCAACACTGGAAACAAGTTAGTTTGGCTTTCACTATTTGCTAAATACTATTTTTTTTCATGGCAAGGTTGACATTTGCTCGTTTCCGGTTAATATCCGGTGTTTTGTTTCTCGTGATGCTCTTTAAAAACAACATCACCGAGAGAAACTGCAACAGTGCCCTCAATACTAGAAGAGATACAGCTGCAGACGGACGTTAACGATAACTATTTATATTATTTATTAAATTACCTATTAATTGGATTTTATTAACGCCAACCCCTGCCATCACATTAATGTAAAAACAGTAATTATACTGATAATTATTCATATTAATTAAATTACCCATTAAATTGTATTTTATTAACGTCTAGCCCTATTCCAACTATAAACCCAGCCGTCACAGTATGTAAAAACAGTAAATATACCCAGAATTTTTCATATTATTTATTAAATTACCAATTAAATTGTATTTTATTAACGTCTACCCCAACCTTCACATTAATGTAAACATATTAATAACTGTTGTAGTGTCAAAATTATGCCATATTGATGCGAGTATCCGCAGCTGTATCGCTTCTATACTTTAGCAGAGCATTACAGCATTAGCACAAGCTAAACAACTGTGGCTGTCAGTTTATGACTGCAGATGCGAGTCATGTGACGTCTGACACCAAAAAGCTTCTGATATGACTTACAAAAACACCACCAAACACTCGCTTTTTGCTCAACAACTCGGTGTGTTTACTGCCAGAGCTGCGCCGTGCAGAAGTAAACAACGCGGAGACTCACCATTGCGAAGCCGGATAAAAGCGCAGACGTGCGGCTGGACGCCTTGAGTTTGGCTCTGCTCAGATAAAGCTTCCTCCAGGACAGAGCCTGTAACGAGTGCTCGCTCCGACTCATCTTCATCCGGCTGAGAAACAAAAAAAGCAGAAAGTGTCGGAGAGTTTCAGCTGGAGAGAGGCATTGTCCGACAACAGTCCGTCAGCTGTTCGCTTCTGAGAGTTCGGCTGAAACTGGATGCAGTGAACGGATTTCCCACAAGCCTCTGCGGCGACACCGACACTTCATTTTTTTTAAAGGTCTCGTGAAATTAAAATAAAACATTTGTAGATGTTAGTTTCAGTCTGTTTATTTTTACACTCCTCCTGTCTTAATGCACCAGACATTTTGTTAAAAACACTTGCAGGCTTTACATGTTTGTTTCTTTGTTTGTTTACATAACTGCTATTTTCATTTACAGCACTTCATTTTTGCATTGATATTTAATATCTCTTGTTTAAATACTCCTCCTTGAACCGTCACCTTATCGTGGTGGAGGGGTTTGAGTGCCTGAGTGATCCTAAGAGCTATGTTGTCGGGGGCTAATGCCCCAGGTAGGGTCTCCCAAGGCAAACAGGTCTTAGGTGACAGGTCAGACTAAGTGCGGTTCAAAAACCCCTTATGAGTGTCAAAACATCGAGGACCGTGACGTCGCCCGGTATGGCGCAGCCGGGGCCCCACCCTGGAGCCAGGCCTGGGGTAGGGGCTCGTATGCGAGCGCCTGGTGGCCGGGTTTTTTCCCACGGAACCCGGCCGGGCTTAGCCCGAAGGAGCAACGTGGGATCATCCTCCCGCAGGCCCACCACCTGCAGATGGAGCCGTAAGGGGCCGGTGCATTGTGGAACAGGTGGTGGTCGAAGGTTAGGACCACGACAACCCGATCGTCGGGCACAGAAACTGGCTCTTGGGACATGGAATGTCAACTCACTGGGAGGGAAGGAGCCCGAGCTTGTGCGGGAGGTGGAACGGTACCGACTAGAGATAGTTGGGCTCACCTCCACGCACAGCTGGGGCTCTGGAACTCAACTTCTTGAGAAGGGCTGGACTTTCTTCTATTCTGGAGTTGCTCACGGTGAGAGGCGGCGGGCTGGTGTGGGCTTGCTTATAGCTCCCCAACTTAGCCGCCATGTGTTGGAGTTTTCCCCGGTGAACGAGAGGGTCGCCTCCCTGCGCCTTCGGGTCAGGGATAGGTCTCTCACTGTGGTTTGTGTCTACGGGCCAAACACCAGTGTAGAGTACCCGGCCTTCTTGGAGTCCTTGGTAGGGGTTCTGGAAGGTGCTCAGACTGAGGACTCCCTTGTTCTACTGGGGGACTTCAATGCCCACGTGGGTAATGACAGTGAAACCTGGAGAGGCGTGATTGGGAGGAACGGCCTCCCTGATCTGAATCCGAGTGGTGTTCTGTTATTGGACTTCTGTGCTAATCACAGTTTGTCCATAACGAACACCATGTTCGAACATAAGGGTGTCCATCAGTGCACATGGCACCAGGACACCCTAGGGCGGAGGTCAATGATTGACTTTGTGGTTGTATCATCTGATCTCCGACCGTATGTTCTGGACACTCGGGTAAAGAGAGGGGCAGAGCTGTCAACTGATCACCACCTGGTGGTGAGTTGGATCCGCTGGCAGGGGGGAAAGCTGGACAGACCTGGCAGGCCCAAACGTATTGTGAGGGTCCTCTGGGAACGTCTAGCTGAACCTCAAGTCAGAGGGATTTTCAACTCTCACCTCCGGAAGAGCTTTGACCAAATCCCAAGGGAGGCTGGAGACATTGAGACCGAGTGGTCCATGTTCTCTGACTCCATTGTTGACGCGGCCGTGAAGAGCTGTGGCCGTAAGGTCTGTGGTGCCTGTCGCGGCGGCAATCCACGAACCCGGTGGTGGACACCGGAAGTAAGGGATGCCGTCAAGCTGAAAAAGGAGTCCTACAGGGCTTGGTTGGCTTGCAGGACTCCCGAGGCAGCTGATGGGTACCGACGGGCCAAGCGTGCTGCAGCCCGGGCGGTTGCGGAAGCAAAAACTCGGGCCTGGGAAGAGTTCGGGGAGACCATGGAGGAAGACTATCGGTCGGCCCCAAAGAGATTCTGGCAAACCGTCCGGCGCCTCAGGAGGGGAAAGCAGCTCCACAGCGACACTGTTTACAGTGGAAGTGGGGAGCTGTTGACCTCGACTGGGGATGTTGTCGGACGGTGGAAGGAATACTTTGAGGATCTCCTTAACCCCACTAACATGTCTTTCATTGAGGAAGCAGAGACCGGGGATGCAGGGGTGGACCCACCCATCACCCAAGCTGAAGTCACTGAGGTAGTTTGCAAGCTCCGCAGTGGCAAAGCAGCGGGGGTGGATGAGATTCACCCTGTGTATCTTAGGTCTCTGGATGTTGCAGGTCTGTCTTGGCTGACACGTCTCTACAATATCGCATGGAGGTCGGGGACAGTACCTCTGGACTGGGCAACTGGGGTGGTGGTTCCCATTTTTAAGAAGGGGGACCGGAGGGTGTGCTCCAACTATAGGGGGATCACACTCCTCAGCCTCCCTGGGAAAGTCTATGCCAGGGTATTGGAGAGGAGGATCCGGCCGATGGTTGAACCTGGGATTCAGGAGGAACAATGTGGTTTTCGTCCGGGCCGTGGTACACTGGACCAGCTCTATACCCTCACCAGGGTGCTCGAGGGTTCATGGGAGTATGCCCAACCAGTCCACATGTGTTTTGTGGACCTGGAGAAGGCATTCGATCGTGTCCCTCGTGGCATTCTGTGGGGGGTGCTCTGGGAGTATGGGGTCAGAGGCGCTCTGTTAAGGGCTGTCTCGTCCCTGTATGAACAGAGTAGGAGTTTGGTTCGCATTGCCGGCAATAAGTCAAACTTGTTTCCAGTGCATGTTGGACTCCGGCAGGGCTGCCCTTTGTCACCAATTCTGTTCATAATTTTTATGGACAGAATTTCAAGGCGCAGCCTTGGGCTGGAGGGGGTCTGGTTCGGGGACCACAGGATCTCATCTCTGTTATTTGCAGACGATGTTGTTCTGTTGGCTTCATCGAACATGGACCTTCAGCATGCACTGGGGCGGTTTGCTACCGAGTGTGACGCGGCTGGGATGAGAATCAGCACCTCCAAGTCCGAGGCCATGGTGCTCCACCGGAAAAAGGTGGTTTGCCATCTCCAGGTTGGAGGAAAGTCCTTACCCCAGGTGGAGGAGTTCAAGTATCTTGGGGTTTTGTTCACGAGTGAGGGAAGGATGGAACGTGAGATTGACAGGCGGATTGGTGCAGCGGCAGCAGTAATGCGGTCGATGTACCGGTCCGTTGTGGTGAAGAAAGAGCTGAGCCGAAAGGCAAAGCTCTCGATTTACCGGTCTATCTACGTTCCTACTCTCACCTATGGTCATGAGCTTTGGGTCATGACCGAAAGGACAAGATCTCGGATACAAGCGACCGAAATGAGTTTCCTTCGCAGGGTGGCAGGGCGCACCCTTATAGATAGGGTGAGGAGCTCTGTCACCCGGGAGGAGCTCGGAGTAGAGCCGCTGCTCCTCCACATCGAGAGAAGTCAGCTGAGGTGGCTCGGGCATCTGTTTCGGATGCCTCCTGGACGCCTACCTAGGGAGGTGTTCCAGGCATGTCCCACCGGGAGGAGGCCTCGGGGAAGACCCAGGACACGCTGGAGGGACTATGTCTCTCGGCTGGCCTGGGAACGCCTCGGGATCCCCCCGGAGGAGCTGGAGGAAGTGTCTGGGGAGAGGGAAGTCTGGGGTTCTCTCCTAAGACTGCTGCCCCCGCGACCCGGCCCCGGAAAAGCGGATGAAAATGAATGAATGAATGAATGTTTAAATACACTATGAACAGCAGCTACGCTAATTGTTTCTTTGTTCTCTATTTCCACCGGGGGATACTCATCCCGAGACCATATTGTGCAGCGCCATTGATGTGATCCAAGACCTGTGAAGAGATGATGCCAGCCATAGAGGATTTCTAGAGGTCTCCATAACCCTGGACCAGGCCGTATCCTAAGCAGATGCTGTGGTGGTCATTGAGGAGTGGAGAGCATGAGACTGACTCCTGAAAGACCCCAGTGACAGACGAGTCTCCGCATTGATCCCGTGGGCCAGCCTGAACACCCGCCGGTGACCTACTCACACCTGCAGCTTCTCCACGATGGACGTCCAGCGCCTAGACTGCAGCTCTGCACAAGAAGTTTGGCCAGAGGATAAATGGTCGTGCTCAACTGAGCCTGGTTTTTAGAAAATATAAAACTGATATAAACATCTAAAGCAGGCAGTTTCTCATTTCTGCCTAAATAAATAAAAGATTTTTTTGACATCACCTCACACTTTAGTTTCTCATCAAATCTTATGCACATTTCAAAGCACTTCACAGGGCCTTCATTTTTTATTACTGAACAATGTCAACACATTGGAGCTATTTCAAATGTGGGAGATACAAATGTTTCATAGAAATTCTGTGTCAAATCAAGAATTTAAATGTTTATTTTGCTAGTTTGCATTGCTATATATATATATCTATATAGATAGATAGGTGAACTATTAATCGTGCAGGTTAATTCACTAAAAAAATTGTTTTGGAAATCTTCAAAGTCTGAACATTTGCTTGGACATTTGGAGTGGTGGTCCTTTTTTTGATGCTTCAGCAACATTTAAAGCAACATCCTTTTAAAAAAAAATGGCTCTTATTGAGCTGCTATAACTATTGCAATAGTTGGAAAAACATATTTTACATATGGGGAAGTAACTGGGTGAAAGTTGATACTAAAATCTTTTTTAGTGTTTAAACAACATACATATTTTTTGTTTAACACTTTATTACCACAACAGAGTTAAAATCAATGTTTTGACACTTTAATGTAAAATCTCTTCTCTTGTTGGTGTCTGAATATGACACAAATTGTAGGTGATTATCTCATCCTGAATATTGTTTACAAAACAATGAGTATTGTTGTTTGTTTACATTATTTGCTAATGCTCATTCTAGAAAATAATCATTTGGTTCTGTCATATGATACAATCATTTAATATCTGACACCTACGTTTATTAAACAAATCAGCAAAAATAAAACTTTTATATGCCATTATTTTATCAATCAGGGGGATGTAGTTTTGGCGTTTCTCCTTGCTTTATTAGCAAATAAATGCAACATTTTGTATTTTTAGAAAAATCTAATTAGTAATTTAAGTATAAGTAAATAACCAAATTATATATTCATATAATAATAATAATAATAATAATAATAATAATAATTGAATAGTTATAATTGATAGTGTGCATACAAACTTAAAACAATGTAAATAAACAAAAATGTAAAATGTAAAAATGTTTGCAAATGTCAATTTGTCACCGTCTTATTCATTTTATAATATTATTGACAATAGCTTGTTCTGGTTGCCTAATATATAATTTATGTTAATATATTTATTTACCAGGAGAATGCACTTTTCCCCTCTCTTTCTAATTGGTAAATTATCAAAACTGCTCATTTTGAGATATATATTCTATTAATTTTAGGTATGCAATATTAAAATATATATATGTTCTTTAATATAGTTTCTTCAGGACAAAGTCTTGTTTCTTTTAGTTTGACTGGAGTAAAAGCCTTCATTCATTCATTTTCCTTTGGATTAGTCCCTTCATTTATCAGGAGTCGCCACAGCGGAATGAACCTCCAGCTTATCCAGCATATTTTTTAAGCAGCAGATGCCTTTCCAGCCGCAACCCAGTACTGGGAAACACCCATACCCTCTCACATTTACACACATACACTACGGATGATTTACTTTATTCAATTCACCTATAGCGCATGTGTTTGGACTGTTGGGGAAACCGGAGCACCCGGAGGAAACCCACGCCAACACGGGGAGAACATGCAAACTCTACACAGAAATGCCAACTGACCCAGCCGAGGCTCGAACCAGCGACCTTCAGCAAGAAGGAGACAGTGCTAACCACTGAGCCACTGTGCCAATAAAAAGCCTTTTTAACATTAAAATAAAAAAATAAAGGTCAATATTGTTATGCCCCTTAAGAATTTCTTTTCTATTGGCTACAGAATAAACCACTGTTGTCTAATGATTTAATTAACCTAGTTAAGCCTTTAAATGACACTTTAAGCTGTATACCACTATCTTACAAGTAAAATATTAGCCTATGTAATGTCATGATGTCAACAACAAAAGAAAAAAAATCCAAAATTAAAAACATTATGTTTAAAAATGTATTTAAAAAGAAAATAATTAAGTAATAATTTTGACTTCAATCCTGTATATTATATAGCCTATATAATAAAATACTTTCATAAAAGGACGCAAATCAGATTTAAAGAGAATCAGACAGTATTGATTTCAACAGTAGCTGACTCTGTGACATCTATTAAATGTGCCAAACATTAATGTATATTAAATATTTATATAAAGCACGTTCACGTGAGCTCCGCAGCTGCATGCGCGTGCGTGAGAGCGTGCGTGCAGAAACGCGCGTGCCAAACAAGAAATAAACAACGAGCGATTCTGAAGCCCTTCAAAAATCAATTTACGTCACATATGATAAAAACAACCATCAATACGAGCACTTAGTATAAAAACAACCTCGGATGTCATTTTGAGCCCTCAGAAACACGACTCCGCGTGACGTTCCCGCAATGTTTTGATTCTGTTGAGCGTGACGTCACAGCGCACTACACTAAAATGGTTCCTACTTTAGTTTTCAGCACAAGCAATCAAAGTGTGCGCAACTTCGCGCGTGAAAAATGCCCGCAATAAAGCGCTAAAGGGGAAACAAACACGGACAACTCGGACATGGAGGCGTGCGCAGAATCCGGACGCAAACTGGTGTGTAGTTGAAGCTGTCCGCGCAAACACTCGCTTTAAATCGAGATGCATTGTGTTTAGTGGCCTGAATAGGGGCGAATCGCTGCAGCGCGACACTATATGTAGCGACAGATGCGGTGGTTATGGCTTATATTCAATTAACAGTCGTAATGGTAAACGTTAAAGGACATATCCTTCATAATATTACCAAAAAGGAGCCTGCAGATGCTCCGTTTACAGACGCAGAACACATTGTCCAAGTATGAGCCTCGTGTCTTTATATTCATCGGGAAGTTGAACGCGATTGCGCTGATTTTGATGTGTTATTATTATTGTTATTATATATATCTGACGGTCATAGATAAGGGCCCACATACGGTAAAATATATCTATACATTTCCTGGCCAAAATGTATTTTAAATATATGTTGTATCTAAATATATGTGTTGTTTTGAAACCGAAAATATATATTTGGGGTGAAGAAAATATGTGTGTGGAGATTAAAGTATCCATTATTTAAAATGTATTTAAAGTAATTAATAATAACAATAACAGTAGGCTATTAGATATGCATCTTATCATTAAAAACTGTGTAAATGCAAACGATATATATCACAAATCGTATTAGTTAAATAATTATTTTCTATTAAATGCTATGCAGTATTATATTTGTGCATATACATTAAATTAGTCAGTACTGAAGCCAAATCTGGAGCTTATCTTACTAAATACATTTCGATAACAATCCAAAAAACGAGTACACCCAGATTTATATGTTAGGGGAAAATATTGAATAAAAATAAAAAAGAGGAAAAAAGCAAAATATATATATAAAATTTTGTTTAAATTTAGCAGCTTTAGCTAAATTTTTGCTAGATTTAAACGTATTATATTTCTATTTATAAAGATGTTTGGTGACTGAAATATTATTTTAATAAATATATCCATTTAATAAATCTGTTTTGTTCAAATGCATCCAAATATATTGCCTATATTCACTGAGAAATGGATAAAAATAGGGTGTACTCACTGTGAGCATTGTGTGTATATATATATATATATATATATATATAAGTTGATTGGTAGATGTGCAAATAAAGATTTACCTAATGTTACATGTGAATGTATTTTCTTGGATTAAAATCTATGGAAATAATAAAATATATTTTAAAATGAAATATATATATATATATAATTGTAGAAAAAATATTTATGTATTTTGGTGTTATATATAGCAGGTATATATTTGGCTATTATTATTTTTTTTTTTTTATATATTTCTAAATAAATATATATTTTTGACTGTATGGGCCTGCAAGTGGTGTTCATGTGCATAGGCCTGTCTCAGTAATCAATATATTGACTTATCGCACAACACATGGACATGACTTTGATGATTTTTGGTGATGTAATATATATCGCCCATGCATAAAAACCAATTCTAGCAACATTTTAGCTGATTTTGCAACATCTCTATTTCTATTGGAGATGTCCGTGTCAGTATGGCTAATAAAACACTGTAGTATTTACTATATATTACTATAGTATATTTTCATGTGGGTGTCTGACAGCTGAAAATAGATCTGGCAGCAGATATCGCAGCTTCTGTTACTCTTTACCTGCACTTTTTTGTTAACATTTATTAATATTTATTCAGGATATGCGTTTTCACATTCTGACTCCAATGCCTGATTATTAAAATGACTATAATTAAATGAAATATTCTTAAGAATAAAATATTATGTGTTCTTTGGAAAAGTGTATGCATTGTGACGATATTATATTGTCATTCTGGCATTATATAATGAGTGGCATTAAATGACAATAATATAGTTTATCGCAATATATTTTGGTGCAGTATATCGTACAACAAAAAATAGATATTGTGACAGGCCTATGTGTGAATGTTTTGCGGTTTCTGATGTTGTGTTTGTTGGTCGTGTGTTCAGCGCTCGATCTGCCGCAGGATGTACGATGAGAATGAGGATCTCTCGGATGTGGAGGAGATCACCAACGTCAGGGGCTTCAGCCTGGAGGACAAACTGGACAGCGCTTTATACAACAGCCAGCTAGTGCAGTTCATGGAGGGGAAAGGTATAATCAATCATGAGTTGTGTTTATAAGTGTACTGTGATATTAAAGGGATAGTTCACCCAAAAATGAAAATTTACACACCCTCAAGTGGTTCAAAACCTTTATGAGTTTATGTTTTACTTGTTGAACACAAAATATGTCATTTTAAAGAATGTGAGAAACCGGTAACCATTGACTTCCATAGTAGGGAAAAAAATACTGTGGAAGTCAATGGTTACAATTTTCCAGCATTCTTCAAAATATCTTCTTTTTATGTTTAACAGAAGAAAGAAACTCATAAAGGGTTGAAACAAGTAGAGTGAGTCAATGATGACGTAAATTTTATTTTTAGGTTAACTGTCCCTTTAAGAGGGGCGACACAGTGGCTCAGCGGTTAGCCTCACAGCAAGAAGGTTGCTGGTTCGAGTCCTGGCTGGGCCAGTTGGCATTTTTGTGTGGAGTTTGCATGTTCTCCCCATGTTGGTGTGGGTTTCCTCCGGGTGCTCGTATATGTAAATATGTATATTTTCCATGAACACTAAGGGAATTCCTATGCAGTGTTATATTTGTTCATCAGTCCAAACTTTTTCATCCTTTTCTTTTGCACCATTCTAGATTTCACCTATGAATATGTTCAGAGAGAAGCACTGCGGACTCCGCTCGTGTTTAAAGCCAAAGATGGACTGGGAATAAGGTGAGAGCAGAACAAACTGCTTTATTTTAGGGCTGATTCTTTAATTGCAGGTACATTTGGTAATGTGGTAAAACAAAAACCTCTTAATTCTTTCCAGTATCTTATTGAAAGCATATTAAATTTCAATAATTCAGTGCTCACCAGACACAATTTATTTATTTATTTTTACTTTTAGGGAAAACCAGATTTCTTAATAGCAATGTCAACTCTGTTACAGGCAAATTAGGTCATGTGTAGAAATAAATAAACAAAAAAAAGAGATAAACAGGCATATATTAAAACTTGAAACCAAGATGACATTTCACCTGTGGATACACACACATTTTTACTTTAGTACATCAGGCTAACCCTCGTAATGCATTTACAATCGTATACTATGTTTGAATTCTGTGCTCATTTGGAGTATTTTATATTTTTATAATGACTAAATGTAAATTGAATGTCGTAGAATTAGGAAAATGCCAATTTAGAGCTTTTTATGAATACAAAATAAATATTGCCAAAATAATATATTTTGATTACACAGTTATACACTACCTGACAAAAGTCTTGTCGTGGATCCCAGTTGTAAGAGCAACAAATAATGACTTGACTTCCAGTTGATCATTTGGAAAAGTGGCAGAAGGTGGATTTTTCCGATGAATCATCTGTTGAGCTGCATCCCAATCATCACAAATACTGCAGAAGACCTACTGGAACCCGCATGGACCCAAGATTCTCACAGAAATCAGTCAAGTTTGGTGAAGGAAAAATCATGGTTTGGGGTTACATTCAGTATGGGGACGTGCGAGAGATCTGCAGAGTGGATGGGAACATCAACAGCCTGAGGTATCAAGACATTTGTGCTGCCCATTACATTACAAACCACAGGAGAGGGCAAATTCTTCAGCAGGACAGCGCTGCTTCTCATACTTCAGCCTCCACATCAAAGTTCCTGAAAGCAAAGAAGGTCAAGGTGCTCCAGGATTGGCCAGCCCAGTCACCAGACATGAACATTATTGAGCATGTCTGGGGTAAGATGAAGGAGGAGGCATTGAAGAATCCAAAGAATCTTGATGAACTCTGCAAGAACGCTTTCTTTGCCATTCCAGATGACTTTATTCATAAGTGATTTGAGTCATTGCAGAGATGTATGGATGCAGTCCTCCAAGCTCATGGGAGTCAGACACAATATTCATTCTTTTTCCACTGCACCATGACTTTATATTCTATACTGTACATTATTTCTGTTAAGTGACAAGACTTTTGTCTATGCAAAGTCGGACCTTACTGTCCTAACTAAATAATTAAAAATCAAGGCATGATCATATTTTATTTTGGTAAAATAAGCGTAATCTAGAGGCCTTTGCCTTTCATATAAGCCACCTCAGATACCAGATGATCAACTAGAAGTTATTACTTGTTGTTCCTAAAACTTGGAAAGGTGACAAGACTTTTGTCAGGTAGTGTACATGATGGGAAAATGCACTAACGTGGACATCATGATTTTTGGCAATATTTTTATAGAATATATTGTGTTGTTATGGCTTATAACATCTTGTGATCTATAAAAATAAGTGATACATTTTAGAAATAATTAAATATTTAACCATTTATTATTTAAAAAGCTGACAAAATGATGGCTTTGGACACCAAATGTAAAATCCCCCTAATGAAGATGATTATTCTTTATTATTGATGATTGATTATCTCTCATCTGGATTGCTTAATCTCCTACAGGATGCCGGATCCAGAATTCACTGTGAGTGAAATCAAGGGTTTGGTTGGTAAGTTATCACATTACATTTGTTTTTTGTTTAGTTTATATTTTCATCTAAAGTGCAGCGTTACGGTTGTTTGGTTTACTGGTGTTGATAACATTGTGTGCTTTGTTAATCTTTAGTTTTCATCGCCATTATCTGAGACCTTTAGCATGATTTCTGCTGTTTCTATTGTCACTATCTAATCAGATCTTACATAATCCACAAGCAGGGAAGTTCTGCTTTTATGCATTTGTTAGTTGTTAAGGTTGTTAAGGTTGTGGTGTTTAATATTTATGGTGTATTAATTTGTGATTCTTGTAAACAATTATCTTAAGTAAATGAATGCTTAGTTGAGAGCAGTGAGAAATATTTGTGAGGAAAAAAATAAAGGTTCTGTTTAAAGCCAAAAATCTTAAATGTACAGAATGTAAAGAGTTTCTAATGGGAAGTTGCTGATAAAATGCATAATTGTTGCGTCCTCTTGTGGTGATACTCTGCAACTGCGATATAAAAGGACATCATTATGCAATCTAAAAATTTAAATGCACCTTTGTGTCATGTGCAATTTAATACTATTAGATACTATTGTAGTTTTTATTACTAGATTAAATAATTTTTTTATTTTAACATTTGTAAATTAGTTGTGTGGATTTATTTTCATTTTAAAAATATGTTCATTTTCTTTTCGGCTTAGTCCCTTTATTAATCAGGGGTCGCCACAGCGGAATGAACCGCCAACTTATCCAGCATATGTTTTACACAGTGGATGCCCTTCCAGCCGCAACCCATCACTGGGAAACACCCACACACTCTTATTCACACACATACACTACGGACAATTTTAGCTTACCCAATTCACCTATAGCGCATGTCTTTGGACTTGTGGGGGAAACTGGAGCACCCGGAGGAAACCCACGCGAACACGGGGAGAACATGCAAACTCCACACAGAAACGCCAACTGACCCAGCCGAGGCTCAAACCAGCGACCTTCTTGCTGTGAGGCGATTGTGCTACCCACTGCACCACCGTGACGCCCTGTTTATTTAATTGTAGATATTTTAGTACATTGCTTTAACCCTCATGATGCATTTAAAATATGTACACTATTTTTGAATTGTGTTCATTTTGAGTTTTTTTTTAATTTTTTGTATTTTAATATTGTTATATATATATATATAATATTGTGGGCAGCACGGTGGCGCAGTGGGTAGCACCGGGTGCTCCGGTTTCCCCCACAGTCCAAACACATGTGCTATAGGTGAACTGAATAAGCTAAATTGTCCGTAGTGTATGTGTGTGAATGTAAGGGTGTATGAGTGTTTCCCGGTGTTGGGTTGCAGCTGGAAGGGCATCCGCTGCGTAAAACATATGCTGGATAATTTGGTGGTTCATTCCGCTGTGGCGACCCCTGATTAATAAAGAGACTAAGCCGAAAAATTGTGAATTGTGAATTGGGTAAGCTAAATTGTCCATAGTGTATGTCCTGGTCCTCCAGGTTGGGGGAACGACCAACCTTGTAAAAATGAGATGTTATGAAACACCAATATGGTGCGGCTAAATATCAACTTTGATATAAACGACCCTGGGAGTAAGTAAGTAATATATATATAATATTGTTAGGGCGATACTGTGGCTCAGTGGTTAGCACTGTCGCCTCACAGCAAGAAGGTCACTTGTTTGAGTCCTGGCTGGGCCAGTTGGCATTTCTGTGTGGAGTTTGCATGTTCTCCCCGTGTTGGCGTGGGTTTCCTCCGGGTGCTCCGGTTTCCTCCACAGTCCAAACACATGCGCTATAGGTGAATTGAATAAACTAAATTGGCCGTAGTGTATGAGTGTGAATAAGTGTATATGGGTGTTTCCCAGTACTAGGTTGCAGCTGGAAGGGCATTCGCTGCATAAAACATATGCTGGATAAGTTGGTGGTTCATTCCGCTGTGGCAACCCCTGATGAATAAAGGGACTAAGCCGAAGGAAAATGTATGAATGAATATATTGTATCTGAATATTTTTGCCATGTTATTACTTCATTTGCCACTTTAATCAGTTATTTGTTAATTAGTAATAAATTCAAATGAACCAAAAAATAAATTGATTAACTATACAAATTATTGGACAAATTTATATTAATTTTAACATTCAAACATATGTATTTAAGTAGTGAAACATGACATTAAAAATACCCTGTTCTATCTGTGAAAGATTAACTAACAAATCAGAATAAAATATCTTAAAACATACAATGTCTGTGTACCTTCAGGCAGCAGACGGCCGGTGGACGTGATGGACGTCAGCACACAGAAGGGCTCAGAGATGAGTATGGCGCAGTTTGTCCGCTACTACGAGACTCCCGAAGACGAGCGTGATAAACTATTCAACGTCATCAGCCTGGAGTTCAGCCACACCAAACTGGAGAACCTGATCAAGAGACCTACAGTGGTAAGAAAGCAGATGGTTTACAAGCCGCTTCATGGCAGGCATTTTATGTTTAACCCTTGTGTGCTGTTCAAATTTACTACCCTTTGGTTATGTTGGGGGCTGTTTTTGCCCATTTGACTTCCGTTATAATGACATTTTTTGATTGCAATGCCGTGACAGCATATAATCATGCATTCTTGATTGTTGGTGGTTTTCCCTGTTGGGAAGAGGTCAAATGTTTAATTTTTACTGTTGATCATCAGTTGGCAGCATTAATCCTTTAGATAGGCCTGTGCAAAAATGTTTCTGGCTCTTATATGGAGTAAAACAGCAGATTATAGTGTGTACGCATAAATACACTTACTGTGTTTACTATGTTCTGAGAGCTGAGCTGCTTATTTAGATTTTCTCAGACATATCAAGATAAGTGTGCAAAGGGCTCTCTTACACTCTCACTCACACACTATACTCCATATAGAAGGTAGAAACTAAGCTTTTTTGCACTGCAACTGATGATCAACAGTAAAAATGACACATTGTACCTCTTCCCAACAGGGAAAACCACCAACAATCAAGAATGCATGATTATATGGTGTCATAGATTTGCAATGAAAAAATGTGATTATAATGGAAGTCAATGGGGCAAAAACAGCCCTGAACATAGCGAAAGGGTAGTCAATTTGCCCAGAGTGTATTGATGAGATATTGAACATTTTCAAAGCATTTTTCCCAAATATGTGCCAAAATAAGATTTGTCACCAAAAATCATTATTATCCATTTGCTGACACACAAATTAAGCCAAATTAAGCCTCAAAATCACCCCAGAGCGGATGAAAACACCCAACAGCACACAAGGGTTAATGGAGCTATATATGCAAAAATATTCATGCATTCACTTTTATGTGTGAATAACTTTTTATTAGATATTATTGTTATTGTGATAGTAGTATATGCAATATTCATATCTCATAGAGGTGCTGTAAATTACTTTATATGACATCTGTTTTCTTTCATTTGTAGTGTCTAAAGGACAGTTTATATTACTGTCTAAATGTTTTTTAGATTGGAAAAGAGTAATAGATCAGACAGGTATCCATTAATACCTGCTTATTTTAGTATGTTCATTACATAAATATAAATATTTAAAAAAAAAAGATAATAAACATAGGGCATCACGGTGGCACAGTGGGTAGCACAATCGCCTCACAGCAAGAAGGTCGCTGGTTTGAGCTTCGGCTGGGTCAGTTGGGATTTCTGTGTGGAGTTTGCATGTTCTCCCTGTGTTCGCGTGGGTTTCCTCCGGGTGCTCCGGTTTCTCCCACAGTCCAAAGACATGCGGTACAGGTGAATTGGGTAAGCTAAATTGTCCGTAGTGTATGTGTGTGAATAAGTGTGTGTGCATGTTTGCCAGTGATGGGTTGCAGCTGGAAGGGCATCCGCTGCGTAAAACATACGCTGGATAAGTTGGCGGTTCATTCCACTGTGGCGACCCTAGATTAATAAAGGGACTAAGCCGAAAAGAAAATGAATGAATGAATAATAAACATTGCTTTTCTCTAGGGAAATGTTATATCACAAAAAATTATCGCTATAGCTTATAGCAATATTGCATATATCCCAGTATCGTGCAGCCCTACTTATTATGATGCTTATGAAACAGAATGATGAAGGTAAAATAGGATATCTTGCGACTTTAAAGGGATAGTTCACCTGAAAATGTACTCACTTTTTACTCTCCCTCAAGTGGTTTTAAACCTTTATGAGTGTCTTTATAGGGGCAGCACAGTGGCTCAGTGGTTAGCACTGTCGCCTCACAGCAAGAAGGTCGCTGATTTGAGTTCCGGCTGGGCCAGTTGGCATTTCTGTGTGGAGTTTGTATGTTCTCCCCGTGTTGGCGTGGGTTTCCTCCGGGTGCTCCGGTTTCCCCCACAGTCCAAACACATGCGCTATAGGTGATCTGAATAAGCTTTGAATAAAAATCTGAATAAAAATTGGCCGTAGTGTATGAGTGTGAAAGTGTGAATGTGAGTGTATGGGTGTTTCCCAGTACTGGGTTGCAGCTGGAAGGGCATCCGCTATGTAAAACATATGCTGGAATAGTTGGCAGTTCATTCCGCTGTGGTGACCCCTGATAAATAAGGGCCTAAGCTGAAGGAGAATGAATGAATGAGGAAAGTTGAAAAACCAGTAACCATTGACTTCCATAGTAGGAAAAACAAATACTATGGAAGTCAAAATAATGCGCAGGTTATTGTATACTCCATCATTTGTTTTCGTTTTTATTAAAATAATTAAAGAATTAATAAACTATTTAGTCTCAGAACAATGTTTTGTCTAATTTTTATGTTTGGTGGCAGGTAGCTGAGTAAGAAGTGAGATAAAGTATATCCAGGATGGTTGTTTTCGCAGAATAAAGCTCTTCAGTCATATATGGCAGTGCTCCAATAAGTCAAGTCATGCAATTCTGTGCTATTTCTTTTGTTTATTTGATTTCAACAATGCAAAAAGTATGCTATAAATTGATCTTATAGACTATAAGAAGTTGGCATATGTTAAGTGCAGATGCTAATACAACAATATAGATTTGAAACAGTTGTAATGCACGTGAAATAGGTGCTTTTATTTAATTAGAGTATTATAAAGCGTATTGTCTGTCTTCAGGTGGATCTGGTGGATTGGGTGGACAACATGTGGCCGCTGCATCTCAAACAGAAACAAACCGAAGCCACAAACGTCATGTCCGAGATGAAATATCCCAAAGTTCAGAGGTAATATATAAGGTTCATTCAGGGTTTCTGCAGGTTTCACCAAATCAAATTTAAGACTTTTTAATACCCCTTTAAGACCACGATGAATGAAATTTCAGACTTTCACAGGGCAAAACACTAAGAACTTTTTTTTTAATGGCCAGTGGAATATTCTTTTACTTGCCCCATTAAAATTGAAATTAGGTTATTTTAAATATAATATTTTAAATAATGTGTCAAAACATAGTTATATATATATATTTAATATATACATTTTAGTTAAAAAAACTGTTGATCGCTGTGAGAAAATTCAGAAATAACGCTTTATTTTAATCAGAGCACTGTTGAAACATTCGTAGAACATATTTTAGTGTTTTGTTCTCAGTATTTCATTGACTATTCTTGCTAGAAATCTCTCAAAATATTAAACATATAAGTGTTACTACTTGTTTCAGAATGCTTAGAGAACAAAATAAACCCCCCCAAAAAAACTAAACCATCAAATAATGTAACATTTTCTGAATTTATTGAGAACATTTGCTCTTCGATGTTTGATTGTATATATAATTTAATTACCATAAGTTTTAAAAACTATAATAAACAAAATGTATTCACAACATATATTTATGCATAAATACATGGAGAACTTTTAAACAAATGTGATTGTAAGGATGTAAGGAAGATAATTAAACCATATTGGCAAATAGAGTGAATCAATTTTACAAAATCAAACAAAAAGTGCTCAGGGGTAGCTTAAATAATGTGTCGGTGCTCTTTGGGTAAGGGATTCATCAGAATAAACAGCAAAAATCAGTCCAAGGCACTCTAATTTTTTTTTTTTTTTAATATATTTTTTCCACATTTTTGGTACCTTGGACTGATTTTCAAACGTGTTTTTTTTTATTATTGGTTATAGCGTTTGGGTAGCTTTAGACAAAGGAAAATTAAGACCCATTTAAAAGTATTTAGGATACACAACACCATATTTCAGTGAATTTAAGATTTTTTTAAGGCCTAAATTAAAATTATTTAAGTTTAAGACATTTTTAGATCTTTTAAGACCCTGCGGGACACCCTGTTCATTTGTGAAAAGCAGTCTTCCTCAATATTATGTGTGCATAGTATATATATATGTATATATATATATATAAATATATATATATATATATATATATATATATATATACAGGGAGTGCAGAATTATTAGGGAAGTTGTATCTTTGAGGATTAATTTTATTATTGAACAACAACCATGTTCTCAATGAACCCAAAAAACTCATTAATATCAAAGCTGAATATTTTTGGAAGTAGTTTTTAGTTTGAGCTATTTTAGGAGGATATCTGTGTGTGCAGGTGACTATTACTGTGCATAATTATTAGGCAACTTAACAAATATATACCCATTTCAATTATTTATTTTCACCAGTGAAACCAATATAACATCTCAACATTCACAAATATACATTTCTGACATTCAAAAACAAAACAAAAACAAATCAGTGACCAATATAGCCACCTTTCTTTGCAAGGACACTCAAAAGCCTGCCATCCATGGATTCTGTCAGTGTTTTGATCTGTTCACCGTCAACATTGCGTGCAGCAGCAACCACAGCCTCCCAGACACTGTTCAGAGAGGTGTACTGTTTTCCCTCCTTGTAAATCTCACATTTGATGATGGACCACAGGTTCTCTAAGGGGTTCAGATCAGGTGAACAAGGAGGCCATGTCATTAGTTTTTCTTCTTTTAGACCCTTTCTTGCCAGCCACGCTGTGGAGTACTTGGACGCGTGTGATGGAGCATTGTCCTGCATGAAAATCATGTTTTTCTTGAAGGATGCAGACTTCTTCCTGTACCACTGCTTGAAGAAGGTGTCTTCCAGAAACTGGCAGTAGGACTGGGAGTTGAGCTTGACCCCATCCTCAACCCGAAAAGGCCCCACAAGCTCATCTTTGATGATACCACTACAAACCAGTACTCCACCTTGCTGGCGTCTCAGTCGGACTGGAGCTCTCTGCCCTTTACCGATCCTGCCACGAGCCCATCCATCTGGCCCATCAAGACTCACTCTCATTTCATCAGTCCATAAAACCTTAGAAAAATCAGTCTTCAGATATTTCTTGGCCCAGTCTTGACGTTTCAGCTTGTGTGTCTTGTTCAGTGGTGGTCGTTTTTCAGCCTTTCTTACCTTGGCCATGTCTCTGAGTATTGCACACCTTGTGCTTTTGGGCACTCCAGTGATGTTGCAGCTCTGAAATATGGCAAAACTGGTGGCAAGTGGCATCTTGGCAGCTGCACGCTTGACTTTTCTCAGTTCATGGCCAGTTATTTTGCGCCTTGGTTTTTCCACACGCTTCTTGTGACCCTGTTGACTATTTTGAATGAAACGCTTGATTGTTCGATGATCACGCTTCAGAAGCTTGGCAATTTTAAGAGTGCTGCATCCCTCTGCAAGATATCTCACTATTTTTGACTTTTCGGAGCCTGTCAAGTCCTTCTTTTGACCCATTTTGCCAAAGGAAAGTAAGTTGCCTAATAATTATGCACACCTGATATAGGGTGTAGATGTCATTAGACCACACCCCTTCTCATTACAGAGATACACATCACCTAATATGCTTAATTGGTAGTAGGCTTTCGAGCCTATACAGCTTGGAGTAAGACAACATGCATAAAGAGGATGATGTGGTCAGAATACTCATTTGCCTAATAATTCTGCACTCCCTGTATGTGTATGTGTGTGTATACACACACACACACACACACACACACACGCGCGTGCACACACACACACACTCACCGGCCACTTTATTAGGTGCACCTTACTAGTACCGGGTTGGACCCCCTTTTGCCTTCAGAACTGCCTTTATCCTTCATGGCATAGATTCAAAAAGGTACTGAAAATATTCCTCAGAGATTTTGCTCCATATTGACATGATAGCATCACGCAGTTGCTGCAGATTTGTTGGCTGCACATCCATGATGCGAATCTCCCGTTCCACCACATCCCAAAGGTGCTCTATTGGATTGAGATCTCATTGGATTGAGATCTGGTGACTGTGGAGGCCATTTGAGTACAGTGAATTCATTGTCATGTTCAAGAAATCAGTCTGAGATGATTCGCGCTTTATGACATGGTGTGTTATCCTGCTGGAAGTAGCCATCAGAAGATGGGTACACTGTGGTCATAAAGGGATGGACATGGTCAGCAACTATACTCAGGTAGGCTGTGGCGTTGACATGATGGTCAATAGGTACTAATGGGCCAAAAGTGTGCCAAGAAAATATCCCCACACATTACACCACCACCACCATCTGAACCGTTGATACAAGGCAGGATGGATCCATGCTTTCATGTTGTTGATGCCAAATTCTGACCCTACCATCCGAATGTTGCAGCAGAAATCGAGACTCATCAGACCAGGCAACGTTTCTCCAATCTTCTATTGTCCAATTTTGGTGAGCCTGTGTGAATTGTAGCCTCAGTTTCCTCTGACAGGAGTGGCACACGGTGTGGTCTTCTGCTGCTGTAGCCCATCCTCCTCAAGGTTGGACGTGTTGTGCGTTCAAAGATGCTCTTCTGCAGACCTCGGTTGTAATGAGTGGTTATTTGAGAACTGCAAATCTACATGCCTAAATGCATTGAATTGGCTGATTAGAAATTTGCGTTAACAAGCAGTTTGACAGGTGTACCTAATAAAGTGGCCAGTAAGTGTGTGTGTGTATATGTATATATATATATATATATATATATAATTTTTTTTTTTAATAAACATAGACTGGGCTTTTAGTTGACAGTCTGAGCTTGTCGAATCAATCTGAGCAGCCTGCTTTAGTCAAAGAAGCTCATTTCCCAGAGTGCCTTGCTCTGCTCCTCGGCACATGCTGCGCATTTCTCTGGCCTGCAGCTGCTGCGACTCCATCAGGTTGCTAGGCAGCACTTATCTAATGCGGAGAAGAGGCGGATCCTGCTGCAGTGTCCCAATGAGTCCAGCTCAGCCAATCAGAGCAGGGCAGAGGAGAATTTCCTGCACACAGAAGCCCAGTCTTGTTCTCTCTTCCTGTCCTCATCTCACTCTCATGCAGGCAGCTCCTCAGAAAAAGCAGAAATCCAGCTCTTAAAGTCAGTCGGGTTTCCAATGCTTTACTTGTGCAGAGAAGAGCCTCAAATGAGGATGAAGCACTGTTGGGTATGTGTTTTACTTGCTCCTGCTGTATTTTGGTGAACTTTCTTTGCTAGTTGTGCGGTCATTCATGTGTGGTCGGAGCACTTTTGGTTTTGTGGTCTCTGGTGATGCTTTAATTCTTCAAGAAATCTTTCTTTCTTCATTTTTTAACGCTGTCTGTATTAATATTAGTATAGATCTGGCAACATGGAGGTTATAGGTATAGGAATATTATAGGTTATGCAAGGTTGTAGTTTTGTTTTGGCTGCTTTCTGTGCGTCATGGTCTCCGCTGAATGGATGACAACGGTTTTTGATATTGTTTGAGATCAGAATGATTGGACTTTCTTTTTGTCTGCGTGTTATTTTGTGTGTATTATATGGTTGAAGATTATGAGATGATGCTCAGGTGGCCGACAATGCAATTCTGCACAGGAATAAAATCTAGACAAGCAAAAAATTGTGTTTTGTTTTAAGACGTAATATGCTAAAATTAAGTGAGTTTTTCCTTAAAACAAGCTAAATAGTGAGCAAAATAATCTTGTTTTTCCTTTTGACATGAAATTATTTTACTTACCCCATTGGCAGATTATGTTGCTTGTTTAAAGGGACAACTTACTTTATTTTGACTTATTATTTCTGAAAACAAGACAATATTTTTTGCTTGTCTAAAAAATGCTTCTTGATTTAAGAAATCTTTGATATTTGGACTAGAAACAAGTAACAAGCATTTTTTGCAGTGAGGATGGACAGCTATAAATGATGTGTCAGGATTATTGTAGAAATATGAAATGTTTAATTATATATGTAAGCATTTTTACATCTTTGTTAAGTATACATATTTTATATAATTATTTTATTTATATTTTTGCTTACTGTTTCCCATTGGGGAAAAAATAAAGTTTTCATCTTACGTTCAATAATAATTAGATGTGTTTTTCAAAAATATGTTTAATGTTACTGTTTATTAGATTTTATTGATATTGAAAGATTTTAACATAAATAATATATTAATATTACAATTCTATTGATATATTTCTCATGGGGTCATTTTTAAGTGCTAGTCATTTTTTTGTAATAAAAATGTAAATGTTTAAAGATAACAAAATCATTCAAACCAAATTTTGGAATAACTGTATTAATATTTTAAGGACATTTCATTAATATTAAAACTAATTATTAATATAATTTTTTCAATTTTATTTTACTATGAATTTATTTATTTTACTTTTTTTTGCTATGATTACATTGTGCTCTCTTTAAGAAAGTATTTTAATCTATAATAAGGCTGCATTATCAGTCTCTTTGTACTATATAGTCATTGATTATTTATTCATATCTTTTCATCTAAGAGCTACAATTATAGGATGCAACCTCTGAGGTTTCAGGTTGCGATATATTACTCTATAGTAATTTTCTGCAGTCTGTTGTCAGTGAGGCCATACCGTTTGTCTTTGCTTTCATTTGAAAAACATCTGGATCTGCAGTGCTCGTTTTTTGCATGATCTCCAGTAGGGGTGTGAACCTATACTGGTCTCACGGTTCGGTTACGATTATCATGTCATCGATTCAGTTCAATTCGATATCTCGGTGCATCACGGTGCAATTGATGACGCTTTCCATCCACAATTAGATTTTTTTTCTTCACAACATAAGAATTTTTTTTTAATTAAAATCTATAAATATATTTATATATTATTTGTAATACAATTTTGTCCTTTAATACAAGCGGTCAGATATATCAACTGTACCTTTAATTTTACCTGCTCAAAGAACACTCTTTTTGAAACAAAACTCAAATGCATGCAAAGAACAACATGAGCATTAATAGCAAATAAACTAATGTAAATATTATTCTGCTTGATTTTTGAGCGCTGTCAACAGAAAGAGCTGCGATTGGCTGTTCCCCGATGAGTGACGCGGGAAGAACAGTCTATATGCGCATAATGCGCGGTTATCACAGGTAAGCCGTAATAGACGCGGTGGAGAAAGCTCGCACTACAGACACACTCGTGTCTGGATCCACAAGTATCGCTTTAACAGCAGAGAGGAGAGGAAAAGTTACCTCACGAACACGCCAGCGGGTCAAATGTCAAAAGCTTTCATTTCTCCCTAGTAGTGAAATAGCGGCTCGTGTGCTGTACCTTCTTCAGTGTCAGTAAAAGACTGTCCAGCAAACTCACAAGCAGTGAATGGTTCACAACAATCTGCTTTTTAAGTAGTTGGAGCGTTTTATTTACTCGCCCTCGCCTCCTTCGCCGTAGTATTCTACCGCAACATAGCGCATAGGAGATAAATGACGTCAGTACATAATAACCGGTTATGATTATTACTGAACCGATATCGAATTGTCCGCGTCTGCATCGCGGTGCACCGAAGAAACAATTAATTTTGACACCCCTAATCTCCAGTGGCAACATCTCTAGTGACATCATCTCCAGTAACTTCATCTCTAGTGACATCATCTCCAGTGACAACATCTCTAGTGACAACATCTCTAGTGACATCATCTCCAGTAACTTCATCTCTAGTGACATCATCTCCAGTGACAACATCTTTAGTGACATCATCTCCAGTTACTTCATCTCTAGTGACATCATCTCCAGTGACAACATCTATAGTGACATCACCTCCAGTGGCATCATCTCCAGTGAGAACATCTTCAGTGACATCATCTTCAGTGACATCATCTCCAGTGGCATCATCTCCAGTGACAACATCTTCAGTGACATCATCTCCAGTGGCATCATCTCCAGTGAGAACATCTCCAGTGGCAACATCTCCAGTGACAACATATTTAATGACATCATCTTCATTGACATCATCTCCAGTGGCACCATGCCCAGTGACATCATCTCCAGTGACATAGTCATCTCTAGTGACATCATTTCCAGCGACAGTATCACTAATGACATCATCACCAGTGGCAACATCTCCAGTGAAGATTTCTAATTACACAATCTCCAGTGACATCATTTGCCATTTATGCAAAGCCATCCCGTGCTAAAGAGTCTAGTAGAGTCTAGTGGGCCTGTCAGTCGCATCAAATCCACACTTTTCATGACCCTAAATTTAGAAGTTTCATTTCTCAAGGCCTCAGCCATCTGGGTTTGATGTTGGATAATTTTTTTAGTTCAAGGTGCCCCGCGGTGAGCGATGCCTTTTTTGCTCATTAGCGCTAACAGACTCCTCCGCTTTCTCCTGCTCCCGGGCTCAGTGGGGCAGATTTTAACCAGACACCGAGGCTGTTTGGGGTTTGATTAATTCTGCTCCTCGCTAAACGCAGCAGATGACAAATGCACAAGCCGCAAATAGCTTCCCTGTCCTGCTGCTGAGACGGCTTTATCTGAAGAAAACCCATGGACGATGCAAGATTGCATTGATGTTTTGAAAAATATATTCATTATGGAGAAAATGACATACTAGGGCTGCACAATATATTGTTTCAACATTGATATCGCAATATGTGAATCAGCAGTAGTCACATCGCAGGTTCTGCAATGTCAATTTGGGATTATAATTAACCAGGAACCACATGATTTGATTGCAAAGTTTTTGATTTTAAAAGATTTTTGATGTGTTTTCAAGGCCTGTGACTAAGATTTCAAGTGAATTTAAACTATTTGTGCAGAAGAAATGATACATTTTGTCACTTTAACAATGAACGCCTGTGTTTATTTATATAATGAAGACTCCATGCAGAGTTATTTTACACTTGATTATTGAATTTCTGTACCTCAATACTGTAAAACTCCACTGAAATCCATAAAGTGCTGTTTATTTAATTTTTAACATTTGTTCTATTGTTTATTACTTGTGTGTAATTTTGTGTATATACACTACCTGACAAAAGCCTTGTTGCCTATCCAAGTTTTAGGAACAACAAATAATAACTTGACTTCTAGTTGATCATTTGGTATCAGAAGTGGCTTATATGAAAGGCAAAGGCCTCTAGATTACGCTTATTTTACCAAAATAAAATATGATCATGCCTTGATTTTTAATGATTTAATTAGGACAGTAAGGTCTGACTTTGCTTAGACAAAAGTCTTGTCACTTAACAGAAATAATGTCCAGTATAGAATATAAAGTCATGGTGCAGTGGAAGAAGAATGAATATTGTGTATGACTCCCATGAGCTTGGAGGACTGCATCCATACATCTCTGCAATGACTCAAATCACTTATGAATAAAGTCATCTGGAATGGCAAAGAAAGCGTTCTTGCAGGACTCCCAGAGTTCATCAAGATTCTTTCGATTCATCTTCAATGCCTCCTCCTTCATCTTACCACAGACATGCTCAATAATGTTCATGTCTGGTGACTGGGCTGGCCAATCCTGGAGCACCTTGACCTTCTTTGCTTTCAGGAACTTTGATGTGGAAGCTGAAGTATGAGAAGGAGCGCTATCCTGCTGAAGAATTTGCCCTCTCCTGTGGTTTGTAATGTAATGGGCAGCACAAATGTCTTGATACCTCAGGCTGTTGATGTTGCCATCCACTCTAGGTCTTCTGCAGTGTTTGTGATGATTGGGATGCAGTTCAACAGATGATTCATCAGAAAAATCGACCTTCTGCCACTTTTCCAAATGACCAACTGGAAGTCAAGTTATTATTTGTTGCTCTTACAACTGGGATCGACGACAAGACTCTTGTCAAGTAGTGTATATTATGCAGATCCAAAAAAAGGTAACCAAAAAAGATACATTTGTTGACTTTTGGTCCAAATGGATTATTTGAGTACATTACTCCCTTTCAACCTAATGTCGTTGTGCTATAGAACTTTTAAGGATTATTTTTACTGTAAATATTGCTTCCACACCCCCTTTGTTCTGTAAATAGTTTTGGTATAAATGATGTAAGATAATGCAAAGGGATGTGTTGTTCTGTTACTGTCTTGAAGTCATTTGTGTTTCCACTTTTATCCCTGATTAGGGAATTTAAAAGGCTGTAAAAGTGACAAATGTCTACTGATGTTCATTCATTTTCCTTCGGCTTAGTCCCTTATTAATCAGGGGTCGCCACAGCGGAATAAACCGCCAACTATTCCAGCATATGTTTTACACAGCGGATGCCCTTCCAGCCGCAACCCAGTACTGGAAAACACCCATAAACACTCATTCACACACACACATACACTACGGCAAATTTAGTTTACCCAATTCACCTATAGCGCATGTGTTTGGACTGTGGGGGAAACCGGAGCACCCGGAGGAAACCCACGCCAACACGGGAAGAACATGCAAACTTCACACAGAAATGCCAACTGGCCCAGCCGGGACTCGAACCTGGACCTTCTTGCTGTGAGGCAACAGGGCTGACCACTGAGCCACCGTGCCGCCATCTACTGATGTTCTAAATTATATTTCTTTACAATAAAAACTTAAAAAAAAAAAAATCCCATGACTATCGTTCAGTATATTCTGTCCACAAAAATGAAAATTAGGCTTGAGTTATTGCTGAAAATAAGACTTGGTTCTGTGGTAATGCTGTTGATTAAGAAGGGGGAATTCCGCTGTATATGCTTTTGAAGGAAATATTCATTTTAAGGTTGGGAGTTGAACATTCCCATGGTGTAGTTACTCCCATCTCTTTTTTTTTTTTTCTTCGTCAGGATTTAGAAAGATCATTAGGGATTTATCGCTCTTCTCTATTTATGCAGATGTTGCGAATTACGCTTGTACTTTCCCTGTTTCTGTCTGCTTGTAGATACTGTCTGATGAGTGTGAAAGGCTGCTTCACTGACTTCCACATCGACTTTGGTGGCACATCGGTTTGGTATCATGTCTTCAAAGGACAGAAGGTAAGCATTTGGAATTGGTAGTTTATAATTAGCCGTAGTTTGGGGTCGGGTTTGTTTATTGTAATACTTTTAAAGCAGTTCTGTATTTTATTTTTCCCTGCCGAATGATCAAATGGGTGGAAAAAAATCCCATTGGCTTGCACTGATTGAGTGACCTTGGCATATTTACCATTAATAAATAAAGCTAGTGATTAACTGGCCACTAGAAAATCTATTTAATAAACTCTTCATTGCAGATTTTTACTGGCATTTGGAGCTTGCTGAGGGTTAATTTTACCCCTTATAGCAACCATCTTAAATACCTAGCAACCAGACAGCAAATTTCATGCAATTTCTGAAAACTTATGGCATTTAAAAAAAGTTCTATTTCAGAATCCAGACACTGAAATTCAGGGAATTTGTGTAATTTTTGTCCAAGTCATGGAATATTGTGGATTTTTTTTTTCTTTTTTTTTTTCAAAACTTCACAAGTTTCACAAGTTTTGCTTATTGTTATAGTTAGCCTATTTTTTTCCATGCCAATTTATTGCTTTCCCGCTTTTCAACCGGCAGTCAAATAGATTAAAACATTTTGATTTCGAACATCAAGCAGCAAAAGTTCTTGTTTTGCTAAAAATGAATGGAAGTGAATGAGATCATAAATGTTGACATTTTAATTTACAATGACATTTAATTTAGAGCTCTTAAAGGTTCAGTATTTAAGACTGACACCCAGTGGTTGACATAGGTATTGCATTTCAAGTTTAAAACCCGGCTCCTCCGACAACTCTACGCAAACTCAGGTTGCCAGATTGACGACACCAACAGGAGCGAGCCTGACTATCAAGCCTACATCGTAACTACATGCAACAACACGCTACAAAAGGAATATTTTCCATGTTAAAGGAATTTATGTCCAAACCATAACCTGAAATTTTTTTCTCTTTCTCGCGGCTGAACAACAGCATAAACGTCTGTGACAGTAATTACCTCAGGTATTGATTATGTGCTTTTTTTCAGTGTTAAATGCTACCAGTGTGAGTTTGAATATCATTTTACATGACGTTTATTGCCATACTGAAAGCAACCTTCATGACCAAATGAAATACGGTGTGTTTTCCACCGAGGCAACCCGGGCTGCTGAAATATAATTGGTTAAACTGGCAGTGGGCTGGTTATAAAGACCAAAACAAAGACAGACATTCTGACACAGAACGCGCATTCTCAAAGCAGAATTTCTGACTTTAGCATTGTTTTTCAGATAAACAAGTATGCTCATTTAGCATGTTTCTGAAATATCTCCCAGCATATAATGGTATTTTTATGCTTCAGAAGAGTAAAAAACTTACATACAGCAACTTTAAGTGAAAAATAAGGTCATGAAAATGCAGCTTTTTAGTCTGTGAAAATCATTTTGACATTTTGCATAGAGTGGAAACCCTGTAAACACCCGAGAAACTGCATAGCAACACCCTGCAACAGCCTTGTGCACCACCAAGGTTTTATTCTCTTTTCCCTGCTCTTTTAAACTAGTTTTGCATGCTGCAGGATTGTGTTTGTCTGTACCTGTGAAGATCAGGTGTCTGAAGGCCCTGTAAATGAATCTCTTCCCTGTTTGCATTGTTGCATCGCTGCTGGGGCCGCAGTGTCAGCAGAAATGATGCTTGTGTGTGTGTGTGTGTTTGCTGGAGGGTATCAGATAATATCCGCTCTGAAAGGTCAAAGAAGAGCGCTGGCATGTGCAAGAAAGATGAGCTTGACACATGTATGACTGAAGGAACTTCTAGGAACAGTTGTGGGCGTTTTTTCCTGTTATGTAATCCTCCCGTTTTCACCAGAGAATTAAACTAATTTCATTTGCAAGAAAGAAGTGAGGTTATCAGCTTACTGACTCCGTTTTTAGACATACAGTGGGGTCCAAATGTCTGAGATCATTTGTTTAAAAGCTATTTTTATTATTAAATACAATTTTATATTGCACTATTTTAGCAATTACTATTATTAGCAAAGACTGAAATGAAGAAACATGAAGTTTAAACAATATACAATTATGAAAATGTGCTTCGAAATGTGGGTCACACTTTACAGTGAGTTTTCATTAGTTAATATTAGTATTTACTAACATGAACTAATTATGAACAATACTTGTACAGCATTTATTAATCTCAGTTCAACATTTACTATTGTATTATTAACATTTAAATTCATGCTTGTTAACATTGGTTAATGCACCATGAGGTAACTTGAGCTAGCTTTTTTATTATCTAACGTTAACAAAGATGAATAAATACTGTAATTAATGTATTGTTCATGATAGTGAATACATTAACTAATACAACCTTATTGTAAAGTGTTACTGTGTTAATTTGATTTACATCTTAGTCCTAGAAATAGCATTGGTAATTGTTGAACTTTCATTTTTTTGTCTGATAATGTTTTTAAAATCCCAAACCTTTCTTGTTATTGCTGAAAAATTCTGAAATGAGCTGGGTTCCCATGACTTTTACGACTGCTTATTAATAAAAAGGTTTTAGGTGGTTCATTCCACTGTGGTAACCCATAATATACTTTGGGCTAAGCTTAAGTATATTGAGTAAGAGTGAATAAATAGAGATAATTTATTTAACCATGATTAACCAAATTTCTAGGTTTTCTTTGACTAAAACAAGATTAAACTGCTCAGATATTAAAATGAGACTAAACTAAAACAGACACGTTTGACTGTTGTGGTAAAAGTTCATGATAAAATTAACACCACAAATTGGACTTGACTTTGTCTGTTTATTAACAATAATGTTTTAGACGTTTTGTATTTTAGATTTTATTATTGGCAACCATTTAAGTGGAAAACTATTTTTTTTATTATGTTTCATTTGGTTTCATGTTTACAAAATGTTTTAATTTTAAACTTTTTTTGGTGGTCAAATCATTAAAAATAAATTGGTTTAAAAATCTTTTTTTTTTGTTTGTTTAAAATTTCTAAAACGTTTAGGGCTCTATTTTAACGATCTAAGAACAATTATAATCTATGGCGCAAAAGCATTAAGGCCGTGTTTGAATCCACTTTTGCTATTTTAAGGATGGAAAAATACGGTTTGCACCCTGGCACATGATCTAACTGGGTTGTGCTTATTCTATTAATGAGTTATGGGTGTGTTTTGAGAATAACGTGCATTAAACCAATCAGAGTATCATCTCACATTCCCTTTAAGAGTCAGTTGCGTCACACCGTGATGCATTTGATATGTACATGGCGGACTTTGTAAGTGGAAAAACTGAACGCTTCACTAGCGAGAAAACAGTTAAACAGAGCGTCTGCAGCGCGAGGATAAAGAACCAGCCTCCTCCATTCAGCCTCTTTACTTTCTCTTTACTTTATTTTTACTCTTTACTTTACTCCTTTACTTTGGTGGAGAAGGAAACAGTGTTGTACGCACTCCACTAAAGACATCCGTCTACATCTTTAATTTCCTTTGTTAAGCACAAAGATTTGTTTCAAAACTATTTCTAAATTCAGTTCTAATTTCCAGCAAAGGAATAAATGAACAATAATAACGAAGTGTGGTCAAAACACTGAGTTATATCCAAACACACGTCCTGTTCTTATGCCCCATATGGTGATGCAGACGTCTCCAAAACTCCACAGGTGGACAAATCTAAACTTGTTTTAATTAAAACTAATATAAATCTGCATATAATAAATAATACTGCTAATAATAATAACATTATACAGATGCAGATCGTCATGAATAAACTGTAAAAGCCCCCCGAGGTGAAGAAGGCATGGAGGTAGAGGTTTTTATATTCATGTAGAAAATAATAATTTTTGTAACATTTTAATCCTTAATTTTTTTGTTCATATGTAAAGATATCATATGTTTGTGTATTGCTGTACATCCTGTGCGTATTAAGCAATGTGTATTAAGCAAAGCGTAACTAACGTGCTCTGCGCTGGACTTTAGAGCAGCTTTTAGTTGGTCAATGGCGCGGCCTATTTCAGTTTTTTAAAATAGCAACATGCCAACAATGCGCCTTAACACACCTCCTTTATAGACCAGCACACCCATCAGTCCACAAAGTGGCACAAATGGATTTGCTATTTAAACAACATGGTGCAAAACGTGAAAATTACTGTTGCGCTGGTCTGAAAATAGCAACAAATTGCGCCAAGCACGTCTTGCACCTTATTGCATTGGGTGTATGATAGGGCTCTTAATAATTTAAAAACAATTAGAGTTAAAACTTTTTTATAATTAAAAATTAAAACAAAAATAATTAAAAACTTTTAATAACTCCAAGATGAATAATTCCAACATTAAATGGAAATAATTAACTTCAATATCCAATCAAAATTGCCTTAAATAAAACGACGAGTCAGATTTGTGGATCACACTATGTATGTCCAGTTGTGCATAAATAAGAGACAAACAATTTGCACACAAACAATAATTACTAATACTCCTATCCCACTTTATAACGGCACCTGTTTCTCCATGTCTGCTGTTCTTCAGGTCTTCTGGCTGATTCCTCCAAACGCACACAATCTGTCTCTGTATGAGGACTGGGTCTTGTCAGGCAAACAGAGCGACATCTTTCTGGGTGACCGAGCAGACGGATGCCAGAGAGTCGAGCTGAAGCAGGGATACACCTTCTTCATCCCGTCAGGTCAGCTGTGCAGACATACATAACACAAAACAGTCCTGTACATTAGGTGCTGCGCGATTATGACAAAAATCTAAATAGTCGATTATTCCATTGAAATTGTTTTTGCGATTATATTACAATGAATATTTATTGATGTTTTAAATAGCTTTATACCATTGTTTGAAGCAATCGCATGCCATAATATTATTTATACAACATTTCTGTCTGGTTCTCGAATCTGATTGGTTGATAGCCGTGCGGTATTAAAGCAATATCAGCACTAGTACAGCCTCTTCACCCTTGTGTATTACTCCGCCCACACTAGGACTAAAGAGGGACTAAACAACTCACTACAGTTTGACAAATATTGCTGCTGTTGGACAACATAATGTACTTTTGAGGCTTTTTTAGGCGAGAATGTAGTTGTTTAGATTGCAACTATGCAGTTTATTTATAAGGATAGTGCCTATTTTAAATATTTATAATTTCGAAGATTCAGCACGTCTCCAGGCCATCAGCCTGTCATATTGAGCAGAGCAAAGACGGTTGACGTTCCGCCACAAGATGGCGACAGAGACGGCATAATAAGTCCTTAGGGGAGAAAAACTCAGCTTTTTCTTTTTGTATACTGCAGCTGATCAAATCATTATTAAACAAACTGACATTCTCAGTCGATCTCTCTCTTTTGTATGTTGTAGTGCTGTATTTATACCTTAGTAATCTGGTAGTGTTTGCTTTGCTTTGGCTTTTTCGGGGTTAATTATTATGATCTCCCGATTGCAGCAGAGAAATACTGGGAAATCTCTGCAGACTGATGGCATTTTATGCCGTTCAGCCTTATAATCTTAAAATGTGAGCAAAATCACCTGTTTTATCATCACTTAAGACATTACGCTAGAGAATCATTCAAATACTAGCTCTTAGCAGGGGTTTCTGCTGTTCTTACCGTCAGCTGCAAATGTGAATGAATGGCGGAAGAAAGTAGTTCCCCAAACAAAAGGATTATTGAGACTCTTCGTGTTTGATTATCTTTTTTATATACTCGATTATGCCGTCAAACTGTTGTATAAATGCAATACCACACTCGTAGCAGTGCGATATGGCTGTATATCGTCACTGGTGGGACACTAAGGCACTCGGCCTGCTGCCTTGAGCCAAGGCACACCTCCCACCATTGCCGATATACAGCCATATCGCACTGCTACTCGTGGGATGTTGCTCATATATAATACAGTATTGTGCAAAAGTCTTAGGCCCCCAGTTTCATTTGCTGTTTTAGTGAGGGTATAATGACATTATATATTACTTCTCATTCTCTTTATTAAAATACGACCAGAAAATACAGGTTCTAGTTGGATTTTTTGGGTCAAATTGTTTAAGACATAGGAAAGAAAGAGTTCGAGAAGAATGAATGAAAAATACTGGAGTTTCTGTCTTGGTTTGATCTGCATTTCTGCCAGAGCTGTGGTCAATATTGCCTGAATTGATGGGATTGTGAATGCTGAAAAGTACAGATTCGTCAGCTAATTCCTTCTAGAAAGCACCTCATTTGTAATAGTTTTATTTCTCAGCATGATAATGATCGCAAACACACTGCTAATGTAATGAAATCATATTTGGAGAGAAAAACAGCTGATGAAACAAAGACAGTCATGAGATTCACCTGGTGAGAAAAAGAAAGACAAAACATGCTAAATCTAAGGAAGAACTCTTAGAAATGCTGAAAGATGCTTGATATTAAATATAAATAATAATAAATATATTGATATCAATTAAACCACACTAAACCACACTGAACTGAACTGAACTTAAACTCTAAAAACTGAACTGACACCATTTCAATTCACTATAATCTTCTATGTGAAGCTGCTTTGACACAATCTACATTGTGAAAGCGCTATAGAAATAAAGATGAATTGAATTGAATATCACATATTTTCAGAAAAGACTCAAAAACAAAGTTCAAGCTGGGTGCTAAAGAGGTCACGTTAAAGCCAGACTTTTGATGCTAGTCTTTTGATTCCATAAGTAATTTTGTACTGAATATTGTGTACATATTTCCCATATTTGTGTATTAAAGGTATAGTTCACCCAAAATTAATGACCCCGCACTTGCTCCATACCTTTTAGATTGATGGATTTGTGCAAAAGACTTCCAAAGCTGGTTGTGGCCTAAGACTTTTACACAGTACTGTATTTTTTCTTTCTTTTCTCATTGCCACAAGTGTTACATTGGTATAGTTCCTTGAAATAAAAATCCAATAGTACTAAGGCATAACCAATTCAATTCTCTTCAAGTCAGGCATGTTGACATAATTATTGGATATAATTGAATTCTCATGTTCAGAAGCCAGACTTCATTTACATGTAACATTCACTGTTTCAGAATGATGAGGCACTTCACAAATCTCCACTGCATGTTCTCTTCACTTCATTATTAAGTAACAGTTTATTTTTGTTTAAACACGGATAAATGCATACACTGCACGCTTCAGGTACCACGTGGCCTCGCAATGTCAAAACCCAGGTAATAACGACACCGCAAATGGCTGGACATACGACACTGAGTTTACGAAGAGGGACTCTGTTTTGTCCATTGCTTCGGCTTGTGTTCATGGTGGTGTGTTCAGCACTCATTTCTGTGTTTGTGCAATTAAATGAGTTCAATGCACAGTAGAAATGGCACTTATTTCCACGTTAGTTCCACTTTCGCTTTCATGTGAAACTAAACATTCAATTTGCAATTAATCATTCCTTAAAATGCTTTCCAGAGCCAATGGTGCAAAAATAAATCAATAAAATAAAAAGGATTTTGCTGTCTCATATGTATTTCTTTAGGCTGGATTCATGCCGTCTACACTCCAGAGGACACCCTGGTGTTTGGCGGGAATATTCTTCACAGTTTTAACATTCCCATGCAGCTCACTGTCTACGAAATTGAGAACCGAACAAAGGTAAAGCATTTATCTCAAGTTGGCGTGAAATGGAATAGTATTTTTTCCCTTATTGTGATGTATATCAGAGTGGTAATGTTTCAACTTCTCATTCCAGAATGAATACATTTTCTGTTGTGTGTTGTTTTTAAAAAGGCCTGTTCACACATTATTTCTTCATGGCAATTTACTGCACTGCAAAAAAAATGCTTTCTGTCTTGTTTCCAGTCTATAAATACTTAAATCAAGAAACATTTTCTAGAAGAGCAAAAATATGGTCTGGTTTTCAGGAATAATAAGTCAAAATTGAAAGCAATTGAAAGTCAAAAGTGAGTTTTGCCTTAAAGGTGCAATATGTAAGTAAGTTTGACACCCAGTGGTTGAACTAGGTATTGCACTGACTCCTGGTTCAAAACACATGCAAGTGCAGGTTGCCAGATTGACGACATCAACAGGTATATTATGGCCTGACTATCGAGCCTAAAGGCTGATTTGAGTCGTGTTCTAAATAAAAGCAACGGCACGTGATAGAAGGAATATTTTCCATATTAAAAGGAGTTTTTTGTCCTAACCAACACCTGAAATTTATATTTTAGAAACGGCTTCTATTTCTTGCAGCTGAACAACAGAAAACTGACAATGATCACCTCAGGTACACCTCATGTGCTTTATTCAGTGTTAAACGCTAATAATGTGAGTTTGAATGCCATTTTACATGACATTTATTGCCATACTACTGAAAGCAGCAGCAGATAGTTCACCTCAGATCTTGAAAATAAAGTAAACCATTTGAAATTGAACTCTAGAACTGTGACTCAGTGCAAACCAACACACATCAGTGATTCAGCATCTACATTTAATAATGCTAAAGAGGTTTAATATGCATTAATTAGATTATAAACCTTACCATTTCGCTGGAGTGCAGTGAGTGCACTATTCTGTGTTTCTGAATGGCTGTATTTAAATTTCTGTCGTGTTGCGTCTGGTGCAAACAGCCAAATTGCATAACGTGTTGTTAATACACGGGGTTACAATGTAACCTGCTCACCTAATGTTTACGTTCATAATATTTATATTATTTGCTAATTAATAACCACCTCATGTGGAACTCTGAATCTGAATTTCTGAGTCTCATTTCGGAGTCTGCTACTGTCCACTGAAGGTCGCATTTCGGTTTGCGGACACACACTTTGAGAGCCTTCCTGACTGAATGAATGAAATATGCAGTTTTCCACCAAGGCAACCCGGGGTGCTGAAATATAATTGGCTAAACTGGCATTGGGCGGGTTAAATGACCAAAACAAAGACAGACATTCCGGCAGAAAAAAAATATATTATATTGAAAGCAGAATATCTGACTTCAGCATTGTTTTTCATTTAAACAAGAATGTTCACTTAGCATGTTTCTGCAAACATAATATGGTATTTGTATGCTTTAGAAGAGTCAAAAACTTTCTTTAAAACAAACTAAATAATCTGCAAATGGTTTAAGTAAAATAATCTTTTTTCAAAGCAAAAACAAGATTATTTAGTTTACCCCATTGGCAGATCGTCTAGCTTGTTTGAAGGAAAAACTCGGTTAATTTTGACTTATTATTTTTGTAAACAAGATGATTTGTTTTTGCTTGTCTAAGAAAATTCTTCTTGATTTAAGAGTTTTTAGATATTTGGATTCAAAATAAAAGCTTTAAGTAAGAAGCATTTTTTGTAGTGTGGTAATTTTTCTATAAAAGTCTGTGTGTGAAAGCGGACATTTAAATTATTATTGCAGACTTTTTATATTCAGTCTAATAATACTGAATTATAAACTATAATACAAATACAAAATAATACAGACAGTTTAATTTCAGATCACAATCCTCTTGCTTCTGATTGGCTTGATCACTTACAGTAAAAAGGCAGTTTTGGCATATTGAATTGACAAAGCAGTTGTGGTGTTTCTCAGTTTCTGCTAGCAGGATCTCTCCAGGACAGTTTGATGCAGGGTTTAAAGCTATTTTTATATTCGCTAGACAGAGCAGGCAGAGAAGAAGACAGATCGTGGCTCTGGCGCTGTTGTTTCAGCCGCTGCATTATTGCAGAGTTCTAAATTTAGCGCTGGCTGAAGGAGGTTTGAGGGAATGAGAGCACGAGCCTTCATAACTCTGAGAATGTGAGTTTTCCTCCCTGGAGACGAGCAGGAATGGAAAGAGATCTGCATGAGAAGCATCTTAGCCATTCCGTCATTTTTCCTGGTACTGCGAGAGCCATGTATTAAGAAGCAAATTACATTTGTTATTAGGCGTGCATCAATACACTTCTCACAGTTTAGTTTGGTTTTTGGTTTTAGGTCACGTTTTCGGTAAGGTTCTGTATATGATGATGTTCATTAAAAAAGCACTGTCAAATTAAAATAACTCTACAAGCAAAATAAAATACACAATGAATACGATATATCAAAGGTGACGCTAAAATAAACAGTGCTTGTTTCAGCGCATGGACATACATTCTAACATACACCCCAGTTCAGAGAGTAATTAACCTTAAAGTTGACATTCACTGTTAGACATCAACACCTAATGTTAAGAAACCCCAACCTTGTTTATATGACTGTAAACTTAAACTCTACATTCATATGTATACATATATAACTAGTAAGTAATGTAAGTAAGTAATGTGTATTTATATAGAGCATTTATTACGTATGGCCATACACCCAAAGCACTTCACAATCATGAGGGGGGGGGCTCTCCACACCACCACCAGTGTGCAGCATCCACTTGGATGATGCGACAGCAGCCACAGGACAACGGCGCCAGTGTGCTCACCACAAACCAGCTATTGGTGGAGTGGAGAGACGGTGATACAGCCAATTCGGTGGATGATTGGGAGGCCATGATGAGTAAGGGCGGATGGAGGGAATTTGGCTAGGACATTGGGGTTACACCCCTAATCTTTACCAGAAGTGCCATGGGATTTTTAATGACCATAGAGAGTCAGGACCTCGGTTTAACATCTCATCCGAAAGACTGTGCTTACTGACAGTATAGTGTCCACTTAACTTTACCGGGGCATTAGGACTCACACAGACAGCAGGTTGAGCGCCCCCTGCTGGCCTCACTAACACCACTTCCAACAGCAACCTAGTTTTCCCATGTGATCTTCCACCAGATACTAACCAGGCTCAGCCCTGCTTAGCTTCAGTGAGTAACCGGTCTTGGGCTGCAGGGTGATATGACTATGGCGTAACTAATAGGAATGCTGGAATACTCTGGAATACTGCTGGAATACTCTGTATATTATTGAAGTTCAGTACAACCTCCATGGTTTAATACGCATATGGATATTGGGGTTTTTCGGTTTTGCATTAATTTTAAAATTGTGTTTTACATTTCTCCCATTCCTTTAATGGTCTAACCCTTATTTTTGCAAAACATATAATATTAATATTTCATATTGTATTAATTAACATGACCAAATGTATTATTCTATTTTGTGCAGAAATAAGAGTCGGCGATTAAAATGAAGCCAAAATGTTTTGAGCTTATCAAATTTATGTGACTGAATGGAAATGAACAGTAAGCGATTATAAACAGGTTTTCTGCCAAAAATAAAAGCTTGAGGCTTTAACATTAGAGAAAAATGTGTAATTATGGATTTAAATTGTAAAATAATTGTATATTTTAATTTTGTAGTTGTATAATACTTAAATATTTGTATAGTTTATAGTAAATACTGCTATAGTTTAATATTTATGTTTAGTGATAGTAATAATTGTAATAAAATTAATACCTATTATTATTATTATTGTGTTGTTGTTGTTGTTGTTATTATAATAATTTATATAATTTGGGACCAAATTATGGAGCCCTACAAACGTGCACACAAAAGCTTTTTTAAAATTTAAGCCCCGTTTACCCCAAGCATGCTAACTAGGAGAAATGATAATTAACCAAGATCAATAAATGACATTCCGCCCAGTTGTTAATTTCATTAACAAAAATTGAACCTTATAGTACTCCATACGTTATAGTGGTGTATTTATATTCTGTATATTGATTTCAGGTGCACTCCAAATTCCGCTACCCGTTCTTCTATGAGATGTGCTGGTATGTGCTGGAGAGATACGTCAGCTGCTTGACCAGACGTTCGCACCTCAGCCACACGTTTCGCAATCACACTGGTGAGTCGACTAAACTGAACAGAATTGAGCTGAAAAAATGAGACCAAATGTCTGCGTAGATGCATGTAAATGTAGCAGTTGGGAGAGGGAAGACATATAAATAGAGTTGGGCAGGTTTCTTCCAAAATGTAATGCACTATATATTACTAGTTACTATCGTTTTATTGTGATTATTTACAGTACAATATTACTGTCTCAGAAATGTAATGTGTTACACCACTTTTGTATTACTTTTTTTTTTTTTTTGAACTTATTTTTATTAAAGAATACAACATTGCATAGAGTACAGTACAGTGTAAAAGTTTTTTTTTTTACATGTTAGACCATCAATATCTGTCAGCCAAAATGGATGTAAATACATATAGAGAACGAAAAACGTCATTAGGACCTGGACATGGAAAGAAAAATAAAAATAAAAAATAAATAAGTAAAAAAATAAATAAATAAAAATATTAGATGAATAAGTGGGGAGGGATAGGAGAGGCCTTGATCATTGCCGTATGGTTTATTATTGTAGGATTAAAGGCATTACAGGAGACCATCTCTTTAAGAAAATTGTTTTTTGGAGTCGTAATGCATATGTTATTTGTTCCATTTCATACAGTTCCCATACTTTTTGAATCCAAGCATTATATGACGGCGGTTCCGAACTTAGCCATCTGCATGTGATGCACTTAAGATGTAATAAGTAAATTCTCGATCTGCCATCGAAGCCCTCAGGGCATACACCTAGCAGAGCCACCATGGGATCTTCTGAAAATTCATAATGGAAGATTTCCTTAAGAGCATCAAATACCTCTTTCCAATAGTTTCTTAATTTAGGACATGACCACAGTATATGGGTGTGGTTACCAATATTCTGTCCGCAGTTTCTCCAGCACTTGTCAGAGCAGGACGGGTTCCATTTTGAAATTATCTGAGTTTTAAAAAATCTGGTTATAACCTTCCATTTGAATTCTCTCCAAATATTAGAATTGGTCACAAAATGTACTTCACTACAAACTTCCTCCCAAGTTTCCAGAGAAATTGTTCTATTCATTTCAGTCTCCCATTTCTCCTTTATCTGTAAGGTATTATTTGTATTCTTGGATAAGAATATTGAGTATAATTTAGAAATAATTTTTTTTGCCTCTTGTCCGGTTTGTATTTCTTTTAGAAAATGTTCTATTGTGGAAGGGTTCTTAATTCTTTCTAAATCCTTATGTGTTGTGAGGAAATGTCTAAGTTGTAAATATCTGAAAAATTCACATTTTGGGAGTGAGAATTCATTTCTTAATTGTTCAAATGATTTAAGTGCATCATTATACAGCATTTGATGCAGGTAGGTGAGTCCATATTGAGACCATTTTTTGAATCCGATATCAGTATGAGATGGTATAAAATCGTTGATGTATCCAATACTGGCTAAGGATGAAATTTTCTTTGACATACCAAATGATGTTTGTATGGTTCTCCATATTTTTAATGTTATTTTGGTCCATTCACCCATATTAACATTTTTTAATGATACATTGGAAAACGGAACTATATTAAGGGGTATTGAACAGAGGCTTTTTTCAATATTGACCCATCGAGTATGCGAAGAGTCTCTAATCCATGAAATCAGGGGCCTTAGTTGCGCCGCCCAGAAATAGGAACGAAAGTTGGGGAGTCCTAGCCCTCCATTATTCTTACATGATTGTATGGTTTTAAATCTAATTCTTGGTCGTTTTCCCTGCCATATGAATTTAGAAATGTTTTTATTCAGTAAATCAAATGTAGATTTGGGGACTTCTATTGGCAACATCTGAAACAAATAAAGTAATCTCGGCAAGACATTCATACGAATCGATTCAATGCGACCAATCAAAGAGATAGGGAGAGCTGACCAGCGGTCTAGATCTTCCGTAATGTTTTTGATTACTTTCTTGTAGTTTGTGTTGTATAATTGATCCAAAGAGGAGGGAATGAAGATACCCAGATACTTGAACCCATTTTTAGGCCATTTAAACATGCTTTTGATTTGAATTTGTTTTGAGATTAGGTTGTTTACATCTATGGCCTCTGTTTTGTCCACATTTATTTTATACCCTGAATAATAACCATACTCGTGAATTAACCTTCTCAAACACTTTTGTATTACTTTTAAGTTACTTTCATCAAAATAACCACAGAAGTATGACTGCAGTATAATGTTTTCTTGTCATGCGAATAATAAACTTCAAACTTTAATAATCTTCAAAGTAACCCTTGTTTTTTTTTTTTTTTTTGATCCTAATTAGCTGAACCAAAGCCAGTGACCGAGAGTCTAATGTCTGTTCCTCGGCTGGACATTGAGGAGGACTCGTGTGGGACAGAAGGGACGATTTTGTCCTCTTTTTCCATCCCGCCCTGTCAGACATTCAAACCCTCGGCCAATGATTCAGAAGACAGCTCCAAATCCCTCCCTTCAGAGTGTCCCAAAACGCCGTCCGGCTCCCCGGGAATGGAGCACTCGGGAAAATGGAGCCACCTGACAGAGTTTGAGCTGAACGGACTCAAGGCGTTGGTGGAAAAACTCGAATCTCTTCCGGAAAATAAGAAATGCGTCCCTGAGGGCATCGAGGATCCACAAGCACTGCTAGATGACGTCAAGGTCACTTTATACTTCATAAAGTTGAAGTCAGAATTATTAGCCCCCCTGAATTATTAGCCCCACTGTATATTTCTTCCCCAATTTCTCTTTAATGGGGAGATTTGTTTTAATATTAACTAATTTCTAATAACTGATTTCTTTTATCTTTGCCATGATGACAGTACATAATATTTGAGTAGAGTTTTTTTAAGACACTAGTATTTAGCTTAAAGTGACATTTAAAGGCTTAACTAGGTTAATTAGGGTAATTAGGCAAGTCATTGTATAACAGTGGTTTGTTCTGTAGACAATCGAAAAACAATACTGCTTAAGGGGGCTAATAATATTGACCTTAAAATGGTTTAAAAAAACAACTAAAAACTGCTTTTATTGTAGCTGAAATAAAACAAATAAGACTTTCTCCAGAAGAAAAAATATTATCAGACATACTGTGAAAAATTCCTTGCGCTGTTAAACATCATTTGGGAAATATTTAAAAAAAGCAGGGCTAATAATTTTGACTTCAGCTGTATATTTTCAACTGTTTTGTTTTGCTCAGTGTCTTGAATTTATATCATCATTATTATTATTGTTTTGAAATTAGCTTTTTGCCTTTGATCATAAGTAATATTGATAATACTTCATTTTAAGTAACCATTCACACCATTTACTACTGGCTTATTAACTGCCTATTATTAAGATATTCACTGTTTATTAGTGCTTATAAGTCTGAGAAATGCTATGAAGTCTTAAACTGGCAGATCTAGAGAACTGATAGACTCCGTAAATATTCACAAGACACCTTTCTTGTAAAATAGCTGTTTGTATCCACATAAAGCCTAAAAGTAAAGTCAAATTAGATGCATAGTTTGTATAGTTTGACCTTCAGTAACCTTTGAAATAACTAATCAGAGGATTCTGTAGGTCAGAATACACTAAATATCCCTCAAAACACTGAAAACTTCATTCATTTTCCTTCGGCTTAGCCCTTTATTTATCATTGGTTGCCTCAGCTGAATGAACCGCCAACTATTCCAGCATATGTTTTATGCAGCGGATGCCCTTCCAGCCGCAACCCAGTACTGGGAAACACCCATACACACTCTCATTTACACTCATACACTATGGCCAATTTAGTTTATCCAATTCACCTATAGCGCATGCGTTTGGACTGTGGGGGAAACCGGAGCACCCGGAGGAAACCCACGCGATCACGGGGAGAACATGCAAACTCCACACAGAAATGCCAACTGACCCAGCCAGGACTCGAACCAGTGACCTTCTTGCTGTAAGGCGACAGTGCTAACCACTGAGCCACCGTTAAATAAATACATAACTACAGCTGGAGTTGTGATGGTGGTTCCTTTAACTCACTGTGGCTACACCAAGTCCATATTTGCTGCTTTTAAAAGCATGCAAAAGATTTTAAAACCAAAAAATCTCTTTAAACTTCTATATGACAAATGCAAAAAGTCCTTGCACACCAAGAAGACGAGCGACATCGGGATTCGTTTTTGTGGTGTATTTTACATAATCAGACCTCATCAGGGGCTTTTTGGGTTGAAGTGCATTTCTTGGAACTGGCCTTTTTATAAATATAGTTATAGTTTTGATTGAAATAAGATTTGTTCACTTCCAGAACAAAAAAAAGTATTAAATATTAAATATAAGTATTAAATATATAAAAATTCTGGAATTTTCTAAATTTAGTGGACTAAACTTACAAAATGCATTTTAATTTAGCTTCAAATAATCCTTTACCTATTAAAATATTTGATCATTTGCATAAAAAAAAAACAAATATATAAATAAAAACTCATTCTCTTATCAAACTCTGTGGTTTTCTGCCAAAATAAAAGTTTGAGACCATAAAAAGTTTTTTACTCATAAAGTAAATACTACCTAAAATACTATGTAAATACTATGTTTAGCGTTATAGTAAAAATCTTAATAAAAATAATATTGATTATTATACTCATGCTGATAAAAATAAACATAACTTGGGACCAAATTGTGCAGCTCTACACTACAAACATCTACCGCAAAGCTTTTTTAATTCCTGTTCACAGCAAGGATCATAACTAGGGCCAGACAGAATCTGCAGACATTTTTTCCCATTTTTGTGCAGAATTTCGTAAAAAATCTGGGAATTTATGCAGAAAGATTTTGGGAGTATCGTAACTAAAAAACTTAATATATGCAATAAAAAATAATACCTTTTAACTTTTATTTAATGTTTACATTGCAAATCCAATTAAATCCACTTATTTGGTAAACAAAGCAAGTCTCTCATATAATATACCTAGTAAAAGACAGAAAATATTACTTTATAAACTGTATTGTAATTAAATCATATGAACATTTTCATTTTAGTCAATAATATTACTGAAATTAATATAAAATCTGAATAAGTATAAATTTACACACATTTACACAAGTAAATAAATAGACTCAATGATGGGCTAAAAATCTGCTGATATCTGTACGTGTGGGCCTAATTATAACTAACATTAGTAACTAACTGGGATACGACATTATGCGTTACATAATCATGTTAGGTCACGCCTAGTGTGTCAGGATCCTTAGACTTGTAGGTTCAGACCATATAGTGCACAATACATGACCTATCAGATGAGTTCATTCTTTCATGTCTTAACTTTTGTTTCTAGACTTTGTTTTTAATTGTGTCTTTTGCTTTTTGAGCAGGTTGTCTTGAAGGAACATGCAGATGACAATCCCAAGCTGGCCATCAATGGTTCTCCAATCGTATGCTGGCCAAAAAAGACATTCAAGGTACAAAAAGTAGAGCGATTCGAAACATGAGAATGTAGCCAAGCAAGATTCTTCACGCTATTCGTCTAATAAGCTCATTAGAATGTTTTGCATTGTGCAATATTGGTGCTTTAATGTACAGTTGAAGTCAGAATGATTCGCCCTCCTGTGAATTTTCTTTTCTTTTTCAAATATTTCTCACATGATGTTTAACAGAGCAAGGAATTTTCCACAGTATTTCCTATAATATTTTTTCTTATGGAGAAAGTCTTATTTGTTTTATTTCGACTAGAATAAAAGCAGTTTTTAATTTTTTTTAAAAACCATTTTAAGGTCAATATTATTAACAGGGTTCTTACACCTTTTCCAACTTAAAATTCCAGCACTTTTCAAGCACTTTCAATGTGCATTTTTATGCTTTTCCAGCACCTAACAACCACGGTAATTTACGTTTATATATGCTGTATGTACTTTTTCACATTTAAATCCATTGTGCTATTTAAAAAAAACACAATATGACATTTCAACTTAAATTGTTGAATACTTTGGAGCATAGATTTATTGGGATAGTTCACCCCCAAAAAAAAGTTCAGTTATTGGATGAAGTATCTTTTTAAGTTTGGTCTCTTTCTACCTAAAGTTGATATCTCAAAAAATGAGCTTACACCTACTGGTACTTTCATGACCAGTCGTTCATGATATTTCATGTGTGTCACTATTCAAAATTCATGTAACAAATTAAATCCTTATGAGTCCGAGAATATTCTTGCTGCAAATTAATGAACTGTTCTTATGTCAACTATTTTGAAAATCAGTCACCAAATATGGAAACCATAGTTTGTAAGCTTTCATCAATATTTCTTTTTATTATTGTCAATATTACTTTAGGTTAGGACTAAGATATTGTTGTAACTGTATGCAAATGTCACACCTGTCAAATGGTGACGGTTAAGGGGTTAAAGGAAAACATGTTTTGGATTTGGTCCACGTTTTAGCCACAATTTGTAGTTTTCGTCCTCCAGCCAACGAGCACTAAAACGGCAACCTCCCGGCATGTTTTCACCTCCCACTCTGCTCCAACAGAGGGCGCACATCCATTGGAAGATTACACCGCTACAGCCACAAGCGCGGACTTGAGCGGAGTTATTTTCGTTATGTGCAAAATGCATTTTTAGCTAAAAGGAAAACTAGTACTCCGTAAGATAACGAATTATTATAAAAACAATGCTAGGGCTTCGTAGAACTGGTGCTCCTAACTTCAAAAATTTAGGCGCACCCACTAAAAATTATGAACACCGTTACTATAATATAAGTTTTATATTGACAGATTATTATTAACAGATGATTGAAATCAACATGCAGTAAACGTTCTACTTGACGTGAATGAGATTAACTGAGTTAACGATAATAACTGTGCTGTTCTCACGGGTAGTGTCTGATACTGCACAGATGATCTTGACATATAACTTATTATTTGCATACGCCATCTTAATAGCAATAACGGTCTTTTCATGAGCTGCAATATTAGTTTAATTTAAAAAAAGCGAATGCAAGCCCTTTTGTGATGGTGAACGCGGTGTTAAATTTTACATATAGCTGCCAGTCGCACGACTAACAGCATCCTGACGATTAAATGAAGGATTAAACAGAACCTCTCGCGCTTAAAATGTGTAGATTCAGAGATAAACAGTTACCCACAAACTTCGTCCCACCGGCTCTACAGTGAAAGCTTTAGTCATTTTTATAGCGGATTTGAAGCCCCTGGAAGTCTTTTATTCACTCTTCGAAAAGTGTAGATGGTGGATTAACATTCACCACATAATCACTAATCAGATGTACCATTATTTGTGACTTTAGGTGGTTTCTAAAACAAAATCTGTCAGTGTTATTTTCATTCTCTCGTATCCAGACCTTTACATTTGAGGCTGTCGCTCCCTGTCACCTGAAGGCAGACATTGACTGAGTGATTGACAGCTGATATTAACCAATCCATTCGCATTCAGTGCTAGAGCAGTGGGCTAATCAGTAGAGCTTGAAGGGGCGACAAGCATTGCGGGCTTTGTTTACTGCAGCTAGTTGACATGACAACTGTTTTAAACTATTCCACTGGCACAAATGCTCCCAGATATATTTTGAGGTCGCATAGATAACATTTCGGCGCATATGCAATTTCGAGCCCTGAATGCAATTTCAAATTCAAGCAGGTTCAAGCACTTAGTCCAAAATCCAAGCACTTTTCTAACCTTGAAAACACTATATTAAAAATCAAGCATTTTCCAGGATTTCCAGCACCCGTACGAACCCTGTATTAAGCAATTTATATTTTTGATTGTCTACAGCAGTGGTCCCCAACCTTTTTATCACTGCGGACCAGTCAATGCTTGACAATTTTACTGCGGCCCGGGGGAGGGGGGTCTGTACGTAGATTGCCAGGCGACCATCAACCGTTTTCTCAGAGGATGACAAGCTGACAAAACATTGCTGTAACTCTGATACAAGTTTTTTAAAAATACAAAGCACTGCAGTGTTTGGGTGTTCTGTGTTTGTCTGATGTAATTAGTCTATCGAAATGAGTATATTCCATACAAGCTGAAACTGATTGGTCAGTTCTTGTCACGTGACTCGCGGTGCGCTCGTGGCATTCTGAAGATTTTTAACTGGGTGCGACTGGAAGGCTTCCAATATGCGACGCAATCCGCGCGCCTCCATTGGAAATAACGAACTCGTGCGAGGAAAAGACGCGATATGTGAACGGCCGTCATCATTTGTGATCTCCAGCAGTTGATCTTCTTGCACAGACATGCTGGATTCACCTGATTTGTTGATAAATGGGTTGCGGATCTAATCCTTGGCAGTTTGTGGGTCATTCAATGGGCTTTTTCCCCTTAGCAAAGAAACTTTCCAAAGACGCCTGTTTCTTAGAGTGCTTTCAAACTATCACTTTTGGTCCACACATGGGTTCGTTTGATGCCAGAGTATGGTACGTTTAGCTAGTGTGAACATTGTCTTCTGAACTCGGGTGTGCACTGAAAGTCTGCCTGAAAGTGGTGGTCTGGGGTACGGTTCGTGCAAACTCTGGTACAGTTCACTTCTGATATGAATGCAGTCGTACCAAATAACGGAAGTGAAACGCCAACTGTACAACAAACTTTAGTTTTCATAACGTTCATTCATGTGTGTGTATGTGTGTGTATCACGTGCTGACCCAGTGCAAACAGTGATAATGTCTGCTTGTCTCCACCAAAAACGACTTCTGCAGACATCGCATGATGTTCTGAACGTTTTTAATATTTTTTGCGGCAGATAGATGCAAGTCGCTCTCTGTATTTTGGCTTTGGTAACAAAACCAGAAATTTCAGTAAAAGCAGAACGACCGTGATATGTGGACGTCTCCATTTTAGTGCTTTGCTTTCGTGGCCGTCACCTAGCAACAGCCATACACACAATAGCAGCTTGATGACGCAAGCGTACCATGTTTAAGAGGGAAAAAAGACAATGTGAACACAAACCAGCCAAGGGGGCAGTATCGAACTTGGGTTCGGACCAGGAATTCGAACCAAGTGTGAAAGCACCCTTACTCAGTTTGATAGCTTGTGGGTTAAATTTGGGCGCTCAAGTGCAAGTGAGAGAATACAGTAATTTTTCAAAATAAAAGATTTTTCAAAATAAAAGATCGTTCAGACTCAGATAATAAATAAAACGGAAATAATTAATGATTTCTTGTGCGGCCCGGTACCAATTGATCCACGGACCGGTACCGGCCTGCAGCCCGGGGGTTGGGGACCAAGCCACTGTTATACAATGACTTGCCTAATGAACCTAATTAACCTAGTGAAGCCTTTAAATGTCACTTTAAGCTGAATACTAGTATCTTGAAAAACATCTAGTCAAATATTATATTCTGTCATCATGGCAAAGATAAAAGAAATCAGTTATTAAAAAATGAGTTATTAAAACTATTATGTTTAGAAATGTGTCGAAAAAAAATCTTCTTTCCGTTAAACAGAGATTGGGGAAAAAATATACAGGTGGGCTAATAATTTAGACTTCAAGGTCTAATTTTCCTCCCAACTGATTTATGGGTTTAAGCTTGATCTGTCATCAACAATAGAGAATTGTGTCATAATTTCAGCAAAAGTATAATGCTACATCTGTGTATTTATGGGAAAAAGCGAAGAGAAAATTTCCATTTAGCACTTCGCTGGAATGATGAATCAGACACAAGGGAAGTGTTGGCAATCCCCCAAAATTAGACCCGACCAATCCCACGCAAATATAGACTCATTTTAGTTGACTTCCCTATTGATTGTGACACACGCGAGATTGGATGTTGGCTTTTGTACTCCCCCACTTCAACTGTCTGGACAACTAAAAGCCCAGCTGCTGAATTCTCGCCTCTATTGTGTCTGTCTTTTGTGATTAAATACCATCTGTCCTTATACTGGCCTTTCTTCTTTACCCAATGACCCTGTTCCAACATGTCACACTTTTACTCTGCATACCCTCTTCCTATTGGTCATGCTGGCGTATATTAAATATCCTGTTTTGCATATTGGCTTCCAATTGGTTCACTTGCTTCCCTCCCCCCTGCCATACTTCTTAGAACTCCCCCCTGTTGAATATTCATGAGCATGTCCTGCTGTAGCCTGTGTGTTCGGATGGCTAAGAAACAGAAGGGAGGTAGCAGTAGCAAGCCGTAGCCATGTCAGCTAGCATAAGACGCTAAAAGCCATGGCCATGTCTTTGATTGCTGACGAGGAGGATTATGACAACTCGGATGCTGAGCAGGTAGCAATGTTGATTGCATTTAGTTAAAGATGAGTAAAGCTGCATGTTGTTGTTGTATGCATGTGTGTGTGTGTGACTGAAGGCACGTGATGAAGGAGCTGTCAGAGCTGTCAGAAATGTTTATAGCGACTCTTTATAGCTAGTTAGATTTGACGTTGGTGTGCTGCTCATTATTTAAATGAGGCTTTTTTACATTAGAATATATATATATGTTTGCTAACACTGAGCTTGTTTTGAATATTTCAGCTGGATATTATGTTCGTTTTCAGGAATTGCAATGTGTTGTTGGGTACTTTCAGAAGTGGGAAAGAGAAAGTGAAATCGGTGACGCTTCATTTGTGGAAGTTGTGATATTACTATAACAGTCGTGCTATGCTAGCAGCTACAATTGCTTTCTATCAGTCACAGTTGATGTTGTTTTTTATTTTAATGCAGTGTTTTCTAAGGCGTGTGGCTTCTTTGAATACTTTGCATATGTGTGTTTGTGCGGCCGCCCACGTGAGACTCTCCGATTGCTTGTTTGATGCTTGTGGTTTGGGCCAACCTTTTTATTCTCTTTCCAGTGAATCCTTTTGTATCGCTCTTCTATTCAATCGCCACTAATACTGATGGCTAGATCTTTATCGTTTAATCATCCATCATTAGGATGAAACACCTCTCTTTGGCTTAAAGTAGGTTTGTCCTTTTTGCGTAGATGTTTGTATAGATCATAGTGTTATTCAACTTCCTCAATTTCCAGGATATTTTTAACTGTTTTGGCCACAGCCCAACAAGGGCCTCTTTGAGCCGGTCCTACGAGATGAGCGCATGGGGGGAAGGGCGGGACAAAGAGCCAACATGAGTAAAAACAGTTCAGACATGTTCCTCTTGTCAACATATTTAGTCCTGGACCTTCAGTTATGAAATTGCATCATGATCTGGGAACAGATGTCATGTTTTTGGAGGTCTTACATCAACACATCTGGCCATTGACGCTATAGTTTTTTGGTGGCTGACCACTAATTTTACACTATAAGATTGTATATTATGACTATTTTCAGTGTTGTTATTTGTATGTTTATTAAGAAACTGATATGATTGCATGCTATATATTGTATATTTAGTATAGGTTTTGCCATGAATATAGTCAATGCTGCTGATATGGCATGAAAACACAAATAAATAAACTAGTTTTACGATATTATTATTTTTAAAAGTAATAGTTCACTCAAAAATGAAAAATAAATACTCAATATTTACTCACTCTCGTGTGTTTTATGAGACACAAAAGAAGATATTTTGAAAAATGTTAGAAACCGGAAACCATTGAATTCAATGGAAGTCAATGGTTACAGGTTTTCAGCATTTTTCAAAATATCTTCTGTGTTCAACAGCAGAAAGAGACTCATGAAACACACGAGAGTGAGTAAATAGTAAGTATTTATTTTTCATTTTTGAGTGAACTATCCCTTTTAAAAATAATTAAAAAACAAACTAGTTGATTTATTTATGTTTTAATGCCATATGGGCTATATTCATGGCAAATCCTATGCTAAATATGCAATATATAACATGCAATCATATCGGTTTCTTAATAAACATACAAATATAACAACAACAACACTGAAGAGAGTCATAATATACAGTCTTTTAGTGTAAAATTTGTTGTTTTCTCAGATTAGTATAATATATATTTGATTATCAGTCACTGAAATACTAAAGACACTTCTATTTATCTAACAGATGTCATGTTTTTGGAGGTCTTACATCAACACATCTGGCCATTGACACAGTATTTTGTGGGCTGACCACTAATTTTATGCTAAAAGATTGTATAATATGACTCTTTTTAGTGTTGTTGTTGTTATTTGTATGTTTATTAAGAAACTGATATGATTGCATGTTATATACTGCATATTTAGCATAGGTTTTGTCATGAATATAGCCGATATGGCATTAAAACATAAATAAATCAACTAGTTTGACCTTTTTATTATTTTTAAAAGGGATAGTTCACTCAAAAATGAAAAAAATACTCACTATTTACTCACTCTCGTGTGTTTTATGAGTCTCTTTCTTCTGTTGAATACAAAAGAAGATATTTTGAAAAATGTTAGAAACCGGTAACCATTGACTTCCATAGTAGGGAAATCAAATACTATGGAAGTCAATGGTTACAGGTTACTGACATTTTTCAAAACATCTTCTTTTGCGTTCAACAGAACAAAAATAAGTTTTGAAATGAGTGAATGACGAGTAAATGATGACAGGATTTTCAATTTCAACGATCTCTTTAGTGAATTTTGTGTAAAAAAAATGTTTTTTGGATAATTTTAGGCCTTTTTCTCAGATTAGTATAATATATATTTGATTATCAGTCACTGAAATACTAAAGACACTTCTATTTATCTAACAGATGTGATGTTTTTGGAGGTCTTACATCAACACATCTGGCCATTGACACAGTATTTTGGGGGCTGACCACTAATCTTACGCTAAATGATTGTACATTATGATTCTTTTTAGTGTTGTTGTTGTTGTTATTTGTATGTTTATTAAGAAACTGATATGATCGCATGTTATATACTGCATATTTAGTATAGGTTTTGTCATGAATATAGCCCATATATGGCATTAAACAAACTTTACGTTTTTATTATTTTTAAAAGGGATAGTTCACTCATAAATGAAAAAATACTCACTATTTACTGTTTCACTATTTTCTGCTGTTGAACACAAAAGAAGATATTTTGAAAAATGTTAGAAACCGGTAACCATTGACTTCCATAATATTTGTTTTCCATACTGTGGAAGTCAATGGTTACCGGTTTCTAACATTTTTCAAAATATCTTCTTTTGTGTTTAACAGAACAAAAATACGTTTTGAAATGAGTGAATGACGAGTAAATAATGACAATATTTTCAATTTCAACGATCTCTTTAGTGAATTAAGTGTAAAAAAAACAAAATTAGAATAATTTTAGGCCTTTTTCCCAGATTAGTATAATATATATTTAATTATCAGTCACTAAAATACTAAAGACACTTCTATTTTTTCTAACTTAGTTACTTTATCAGTAGTAAACTGCTATCAGAGTAGTTGATTTCCATCAGTTAATCCCTTTTTTTTTTATCTCTGTTTGGGACTGGCTCGACAACTTCTAGATGTGTTTGTGTTTTTGTATTGTGATTTTCTTTGCCCCAATGAAAAGGCTTTATTTCGCTGAATTCTGCCTCATCCTGTTTTGTGAGTTTAGTGTTAAATATCAAGTGTATCTTCACACCCTACCAATTAAAGTCTTGCCAGTGTGTGGGTGTGATTTCTGTTGTTTTCATGTTGTTTTTGCTGAATATTTTTAACTAATGAATAGTTTTTTAAAGGAATTATTTCCTTTACAGTGTTTTTAAAGGAATAGTTCACCCAAAAATGAAAATTTGCTCACTATTTACTCACTCTCAAGAGTTTCATCCTGCTGTTGAACACAAAACAAGATATTTTGAAGAAAACCTGTAACCATTGACCATTCCTATTGATAGTAGGAAAAACAAATAGTACAATGTGAAAACTTAAACACAGTACTTCAGCTTGTTACAACTACATGAATTAATTAGTTTCCACTTAATGTATTACGGTTTTCAGTAATAAATGAGTTGGAAAAACTTTATTCTTTTAGATGTAAGAAATTATATGATCAATTAGTCATGACAGCATATGTTTTTAGTTCATTGTAATGTATTAAACTATGTCAATCATGTTCTAACTTAATTTTATAAGTTACGCAAGCTGTTTTAAGTCAGTTTAACATAATATAAGTTCAATGAACTCATAAGGTTAATTTGATTCGGCTTAAAAAATTAAGGCAACCAGGATTTTTTACAGTTAAGTTGAATTTATTTAAGTTGATTCAATGAGTATTTTTTTCAGTGTATGGAAGTTAAATCTTTCTTCAAAATATCTTCTTTTGTGTTCAACAGTTCATAATGGTTTGAAACAAATAAAAGGTAATAAAGAGTAAATGATTTTAATTTTTGGGTGAACTATCCCTTTAAGTTGGACAGTTGCGCTATGATTATATGGTTTAATAATGGCATCGTATACACAGTACTAGAGTCAGCTTGTTTGTGTACTGTATGTTTACTGTGGGTATGTATTTTTAATGCACGCAAGCATCAAAATCCATGACTGGCCTTAATATCTACAGTAATCCTGTCTTAGAGATCTTTTATCTGCGCAGTGGTTTTTATAATGTGATGGAGGCAGCCTTTAATTTCTGACCCCGTCAGCAAGCGGCTCTAATTATGGCAGGCAAATCTGTTTACAGTATTAATTTATCATAGCACTCTTAGATGCTACTGTTTGATGGTTTGCAGTTCAACTTCTTTCATGCTTGTAAAGTTTCAATCAATTTTGTGGTCATAGCTGAGAAGTGAAACATTTCCTCACTTTGATAAGGGTGAATGTCAACAATGACATCATGTGTCTGTTTATAAGCCTCTGCTGTTTGGCTTGTCTGAGCATTTGTGTCTTCAGCATTTTGATCTGATATGAAAATAAAGAATTTTTTACTGAATTCTGGATAAAAATATGTGTGTCACTTTACAATATGGTTCCATTAGTGTATTTACTAACATAAACGAATAATACATGTACAGCATTTATTAATCACATTTACTAATGCATTATTAAGAGTTAATATGAACTAACAATGAATGTTATTTTCATTAACAATGATGAATAAATACTGTAAAAAATGCAAGTGTTCATTGTTTGTTCATGTAAATAAATACAATAACATTAATAAATACAACCTTATTGTAAAGTGTGACCAAAATAGAGTTGCACGTTATTGGAAAAATCAGACATTACGATATTTTCTTTTGCTGCAATATATATTGCCATATGAATATAATTTCAGCAGATGATTTGAATAGTTCTATTTAGAAAGATTTCATTTATTTAGATTGACTATGTAATACTAACAGTATTTAACTACAGTAATTGAACCATCAAATGTAAAATAACACGGTCATCATTGCATAAATAATAAAAAAACTATGTAATATCTTTATCTTTCAGTCTTTAATAATGAATCTAATTCTGTGATGTGACTATTGCAGACACACACATTGCGATATATTGTTCAGCCCTAGTAAATATTATCGGTGACAGCAGATTTAGGTTCATAATAAGTAAGCAACAATTTTCACCAGTTGATAGTTTTTTATGTGACATCCCACCATTAGGGGAATTGCCCCTCCCTGGTGGGCAAAACATTACTATTTCACGCTGACTGACAAGTCACGGGCTGTGTGATTTCTCTTTTTTTTAGCCAAATAATTGTTGTGCAACAAGATACAGTGTTACTAACTGATGAGGAGACACGTCTGGGCTGTGCTTCTGCAGAATTCCCCTAATAGAAAGAGCAGTCAGAAAGGAGAAATTGATGGATTTATGTCGAGGGGTAGCATCATTGACCCCAATCTTTGGTACCTATAACTGTCAGTATGTTTGTAAGCTATTTATACAGTTTCTATTCTAATATAAGTGTAATTAAAGTATAAACTGAAATGCAAAGTCAAAGTATAAATGGCAGACGTGAATGAATAGATTTTCCCTTCCAGCAAATATTGATCTAAGCAAAAGAAACTGACACCAAAAAAAAAAAAGACACTTACGAGCTATAACTTGTCACTAATGACTAAATCACTGAGGAATATCCACAAGATAAAGGTAAACATTGCTGAATTGTAGCTCTGACAGGGACATGAGGGTTTGAAATGACTAAAAAAACGACTCCTGGTGCAGAACGTGCGCACAATTTACAGTTTGCGATCATATCTCTGTTTTGTTCTGTTGATATGTGATACAAATATTCGTAGCAAGAAACACCAAGGTTGTCCGCCAGGTCTCCGCACAGGTCATTTGACTGAAAACTATCAATATCTAGTAGCACAACTAGAGCTAGTTGTTATTTTCGAACTAAAAATAAATTGGTTGATCTCTACTTGGAATAGGGCTGCACGATATTGGAAAAATCTGATATTGTGATATTAGATTTTTCTGCGATTAAATATTGCGATATGAATTAGGGTTGGGCGATGTCGACCAATTTGGCATCGTACGATGTCTAATGTGAAACATTGCGATGGACGATGGCATCGTCGTCGTAGGTGGTGGTGAATTAATTATTTATGAATAATTCATTAATTCATAACTAATTAATTATTTGTAGCCTACCGTTTCCACTACCTGACCTGCATGGTCTTTGTTTTACCCATAACCAAATCATAAATAAATAAAGATAAGTTACACACAAATTACCACCTGTCAATCACTTTTTCCGCGGGACTCTGGCATGAATAGGCAGAGTGATCTGTGTCGTTATAATGGCGTCGACAAACTTGGTTGGTAAAAAAGGTGCACAACCAACAGGAACCAACCAACAGTATCTGAGGTTTTCGCTAAAATTACTAAGTACAAGCGTGAAAGTGAAAGATTGAAGCAGTGTACTGACGCTGTGAGATGTTACCTGATAGATTCAAAAGACCGAAGAGTCGTTAGATAGAGACAAGATTAATTAAATATCACATTTAACAACCATAGTGAGATGCGATCCAGCAGTACATCCTTGATAAACTGTCAGACGTGCACTGCTCTCTAGGGTTTTGTGCTCAATGCACCCGCTAACTGCTGCAGCGCATGAGTGTGTGTGTGTGTGTATTTGTGTGTGTTTGTGTGTGTGTGTGTGTGCGTGTGTGTGTGTGTGTGTGTGTGTGTGTGTGTGTGTGTGTGTGTGTGTGGTCACATGATCGTTTTCAGTGGTATAGTGTGGAAGGAGGGCTTTTCAGAAATGCTAGATGAAACACTAGTGTGGAGCGTGAGCGGGTTGCTGCTGCGATGGGGGCGGGGTGGAGGATCTCGATGCTGGCTCAGCATCGTAATGTCTATCGTCCATCGGAGATAGATGATGGCATCGTCTATCGGCCCAACCCTAATATGAATAAGGGTTTCACAAGATGGTTTGAATAGCTAACAGGAGTCTAACAGCATTCAGGTACAGAAATTGAATAATCACAATGCAAAAAATGTTTTCCTTTGTCTTGTTTCTAGTACAAATATCTAAAAATATTGTTTTATTTTCACCTTCAGAAGAAATAAGTCAAAATTAAGTGAGTTTTTCCCTTAAAACAAGCTAAATTATCTGCCAATGGGGTCAGCAAAATAATCTTGTTTTTGCTTTGAAATGTAGATATTTGGACTAGAAACAAGACAAAAATTCTAAGTAAGAATTATTATTATTTTTTTGCATAAATCGTCTCAATTCTGTATAAATAATTAAATACAACAAATCTCTGTTGCACCTCCAAGTAGTGCTGGGCCGATAAACAATATATATGATAAGCTCTGGACTTTTTTACTCTATATTGATCTAAGAGCCAGTAACACAGCAGAAATGTGCAACAATGGGAATCTAGAAGTGTGTTCATATTGGAGATGTACCGAATTTTCGGCCACCGAACATTTATCAGCCGAAAATGTTATGCTATTTAATGGACCCTCTAATTTTCATGGCTTCAGTCATTGTTGGGGTACTCTTTTAAATCTGGAAGCATTAACAACTTAAATCGAAATATTTATCGTTCAATATGGAAAATAATTATCGAGATTGCATTTTTGCCATATCGCCCAGCCCTACCTCCAAGCATCATAATTTTTTGTGCACAAATGTTTTAAACTCTCTTGAAATGCTCATTCACAGGTCTTAAAAACACATGTAAATGATAAACTTTCACTCTGTTATGGTTAAACACAGCAGTGACTCTACAAATCACATGTTCAGACTCAACATTGTAGATCTTGCGATTGACTATTGCGGATGTGCACATTGCGATATCGATGCAGAATTGATATATTGTATTAATATCCCAACTTGGAATATTAAAAATCGGAGTTGTTTGTTTGCTGAAATTTCAATCTGCAGCTCTCAAAAACACAAAACTATTGCATCTCCCACATTACAATGAGATATTAGATTTGGCCTGGAATGTTTTTCCCACATAACATTCCCCCTATCTCTCTCCAATAGCTCTCCTGACCACGTGATTGAATTTGTGCTTCTGTTTTCCACCAAACGCAGTTTCATAACCCATCTGAGCTGTTGTGAAACAGTGGTTTCTGCTTTCTGATATGCGTGGACGCTTACAGCAAGGGCGAAAATCAATTCTGCTACAAGCATCAAATCCAAAGCTCCGTGCAAACAGGACTTTTGACTCCGTCTGAAGATCTAATCTCGACTCTCTGGGGCAGAGAAATCCACTTAGGCCGTTTAAAAGAAACATACCTATTGAGGAGGTCGGGTTGCACTTTTTTCCCTTCTGCCTAATGCGATTGTTTGTGTTTTGCTCTCCATTACTGAGGGTTCATTAAGAGGGTGGAGGCTAGATCCATTTCCATCAATCACCCCGGTGCCATAGGAAAGCCAAGTTAGCGCTGGGACGGGCAAAACTTGATATAATAGGGACATGGCAACCCAAGGGATGTGGAATATTTCTGTTTGAAGAATAATTCCCTTTGTGTGTGTTGAGCTTACGTTTGATTTACAGCATAAATTAGTGGTGAAACGGATCACAAATCTCACGGTTCAGCCAAAAAGGGGAGGGGACAAATGTAATTTGCTTTCCATTTATTACAGAAACAGCACTGCAAGACACTTTTGGTTTTAACAAACGGAACATAGAACCTGTAATTTTATTAAAAATAAAATGAAGAAATAATCAGCTGAATAAAAATAAACTGTAAAATATTGAGTACTGTGAAAATTCACTGTTACTACTACTGTTGCTGATAACGCTAAATCTATAAATCTAACATTATAATTTGTACAACCCATATTTATTTTTGGTCTCATTTCAATAAATGATTCAGTTATTCACTCATAAAACTTCATGTTTCATTGCTAGATGATAATTTTTGAAGAATTATTCTGTGGCATATTTTTGATGGCTGGTTGTCGCCTCCTATTGGTTAAATAATATAATTGCTGCCTACAATTTTCATTGTTGAGCGTTGTTAAATGCATATGATGGTGATTTTAATCTTTACCATAAACATCAGTGGTTTTATCTAAACTATAAACTGTTCTCCCAGTACTTCTGTGTTATTTGTTTGTAACTTCATAACTAACTCAAAAGACTAAAGACTGAATCTCTTTCTTGATTTTTGTGTTTTTCAAACACAGATTTGAAGGCAGTGATTCGAAGGATTAATAAACATATGCAAATCACCATCATTTATAATTTATGTTGCGTGGGTGATGAGATCCCGATCTTTTAATGATTTATCATGCAGCTTACACTGAATGCATTAATGCAGGCTAAACAACAGAAAACACCTTTAATAACCTAAGAAACCCACCACATCCCGAATAACCCACCACAACTTTTTCCGTCATAATTATATTTTACAGGAAAGCCTAAATGCTTTCATACATGTGATTTGAATGACGCGAGAGGCGATCTCTCTGCGATCGTTACAAATTTAGGTTCAATCTACAAGTAAAAAAAAAAAATTATTAATTCGTAGGTCACGTGTGTTCAGAACCGTGGGTTGTGATCCGTACGAATCATGGATCAATTCCAGCGTTATGGTTGTGACATTTGCAGTAAGAACTTAAAACATAAATGCGAATAGAAAGTATATGTTAACATTATATTGAAACATTGGTTTATATTTTCCAAAACTACTAACCACAGAGTTATGGGATCAGAAAAATATCAATCTATTAACATATTTTATATTTTAAATGAGGAAAATAAACATGCGTTATGGATGTGACCAATAAAGTCTGCAAGGTTTACAGTATACAACATACATTGTGGAAACTCTGTAAATTAAACTGCACAACCCAATAGAAATAATGCTAATCAAAAGGATAAGAGTTGCTCTCTATAGAACAAACATGATTGATTTTATTTTATTTGACATTTTAGCATTTATTGGCACTCGTGTGACTTTGGTAAATCAAATATAATTGATTGAAAACATTGACAGATATTTTTGATAGGGATGCACCGAAATAAAAATTCTGAACTGAAAACCGAAAAAGAGGAAAGCAAGGCCGAAAACCGAACAAATTATGCCAATTATTAGCACCATTCCATTTATAGCTATGACTGTGTACTAATCTTACTATAATCAAGGCATTGCAATTGCAGAAAGTAATATAATAAAATAAAATATTAATTTAGTTCATTTTGTGGTTACTATGATTTACTACAAAAACCAGTTTAACTGTAGTTCATATTGTGGTTACTATGGTTTTTAACTATGGTTACTATAGTAATAACATGGTTAATTTTCGTAAGGGTGACAGTTCATTGCAACGCTCTTAATGAAATCCCTTACCTCAGGGATTTTTTCCACCCTTTAGTTAAGTTACTTAAGGACTTTCACGCAAACGGGCACTGATCTCTCTCTGTCTCTCCGCGTGTTCTCCGCATCCATCGCGGTCTGGATCATTTCGCGTGCACGCTGCTTTATTTCCACATCCAAGTAATGATCTTTATATCGCAGATCGAGTACAGTTGAGATGAAGTGAGAGAATCAGAATAGATGAAATAGACACACCAAGCGCCGTTCAGACAAGCATGTGCAGGCCGCGGTTACTGTTTGCGCCATCACAACATACAGTTTCAGCTGTGTTGTTTCAGCGATAAAAATCTTTCAGCCGAAAAAAGAAAATGGACTTTTGGGCCATTTTCGGATGGTGGCTGAACCCTAATTTTTGAGTATTTTTACAGTACTGTAAAATACAAGGCTACACAAAAAAAAAAAATGAAAAAGGGTTTTGCTGTGTTGTTGAATCCTTATATTTTTTATGGCAAGTTTGACATTTGCATGAAATTTCTCACTGGTTTATGTGCAAAGACTAATAACGATGAATGAATAAAACTAATAATGCAAAATGACTCACATCAAAGAATCTGAATTTCACACATTGATATTTGACCTGACATCCCTGCTCTGTTGCATAACGCAGCTAAATCAACCAACCAGTGTTGGAATAATCGTTTCTAAGGAAACGCTGTTCAAGTTAGTCAGAAATGCTGTTCGGTTTAATATTCATTTGCTGGTTTTTAATGCAGCTGTATCCTGACTTATTTACAAGGTTTCTGCAGCTTTCATCAAGTCAAATTTAAGACTTTTTAAGACCCTTTAAAGACCATTAAGAATAATATTTTAGACCTAATACAGGGTTAAGATTTTTTCCAATGGCCTGTTATTATCATTAGGAATTGTGTAATTGCTTTGTTGTTTTTTATATATATATTTTTCTATTTAATTTGGGGAATTCGCTGTAAAAATGTCTAACAGCTGTTGTGAATTGTATCTCTTTGCAATAAAAAACTGAAATATATAAAAAAATAAGGTTTTATTGAGATGTATTGTTGGTCATTGGATGGATGTCGGCCCAAATTGAGTAGCTTTACATGGACAAAGCAAAATTAAGACCTGTTTAAAATGATTTAAGACCTACAACACAATATTTCAGTGAATTAAGGACTTTTTAAGGCCTAAAATTTAGGTTTAGAATTTTTGTAAGACCCAGCGGACACCCTGTATTTAATTTACACAGAGTAAACAAAAGCCTCTGGTTTTACATGACTGACACTGCGGGCAGATTTTATCAGCATTCATAGAATAGTAAAATGTTTTCTCATGTTCAACGCTGCTTTTGTCCTATATTTTTCCCCTTTACAGGGCCTCGAGACCATATAAACAATTTGCATAACTGAACATTCAAGTAAAACAAAAACATATGATCCCACTCTTAAGCTGATCAGTATAAGCATTTTTTTATGACTGCGTTACTGTTAAATACAGGAAGAAATTCATAGACTGATCTACCCTATGCTGGTTTTCAATCAAGTTGAAGGCGTCATTCATCAAAAAACCACTAGAACGCTGTTATATATTTTGCTGACTTATGTAATTACATTATCCCAAATGTTTCAAGAAATGTTTAAATCCAGAGAAATAAGTAATTTTAACTAGTGAGCCGAAGTGTGTGCTGTGTGTTCATGCTAATGACGATTTCTGCTTTAGTTTTATAGAAAACTGGGAAATTAGTGTGTATTATGAGACTGCACAGAGCAGCATAATAACAGAAGCCTAAAATGTATCTAGTCTGATAAAACTGCTTCTTCTCCACATGATCACGAGCTAAAGGACTGGAAGCATAATAAAAGCTCCGCTGCTTTTGTGTCGTGTCATGCTCGTCTCTAATCAACAATTGCTTTAGCATTTGTCTCATTTCACACCCACTTCTTTCAGTTTTACTCTGCTTCATACTACCGTGATAATAAGTGTTGAATACTTTAGTCATCCATCAACATTAATTCTGCAGGAGTCCTGTAGGATATAATGAAGACCACAACTCCCATGATTCCACACTCAGCCATGGCATCATCAAACTATGCATTGATTTGTTGTGAATGTGCACCCTCTAGTGGCATACCGTGTTTCTAAAGGAGACCTTTTATGCAAAAATCACTTTCATAAGGGGTTTAAACACATTTGTGTGAATATAACCAGCTTCTAATGGTAAAAATTTATCTATTGTATTGTTTGTAATCAGACTTGATAAAAACAGTCTGCAGAAACACTTTGATTGACATTCTCCCTTTGTACGTGTCATCAGAGGGGGAAAGCCCCGCCCATTAGTGACCATTTCTCCCTCATTAGCATAGGACACCAGTCTTGTTTTTGAATTTGCCACTATGCTGACACATAGGCATTTGTTGCTCTGCCCTCTTTTGAAAAGAGCACAATCTCATTTGCATTTAAAGCAACAGTCACCAAAATGCCACAATTCGGATCAAAGCCTAAAAGGGTCAGTTTCAGAGTTATAAAACAATATTTGTGTGGTATTTTGAGCTGAAACTTCACACACACACACACACACTGGGGACATCAGACTTATTTTAGATCTTGTAAAAAGGGGCATAATAGGTCCCCTTTAAGGATTCTACATGTGAAATCAGTGCCATGCAGCAAGATAATTACTAAAACTTTTCCTTTGGCTTTAATGTTAATATTTCTAATGTTCCTTATGTTTTAGCCGCGGCCGCTCAATCGTCCAAAACCCAAGATGGGCTCGTCTCCATGCGCTGCCCCAGGCTCGACAGCAGGAGGAATGAAGCTTTCGTCGGGTCGTGGGTCATCGAGTGCCCGGCGCAGACGGACACGATGCCGGAAGTGTGAAGCATGCACACGCAAAGAGTGCGGAGAGTGCCACTTCTGCAAGGATATGAAGAAGTTTGGTGGACCAGGCCGCATGAAGCAGTCCTGCATCATGAGACAGTGCATAGCGGTCAGTCTGGATTCCCAACATCACATCCAGGGTTCCCACTCTAATGCTCTTTCCACACTCAAATTTTCGTATGTGTTTTTTTCGTATTCATATCCGAACTGAACTGTCAAAACACCTCTGAAAATGCATTTTCAGATGCAAAAAAAGAACAAAATTTAACCGGATTTGAATTTTTTAATGATGGACAAAAGTTTCGCAGTGTGTAAATACAATTCACACAACATGAGGTTGAATGAATTTTTTAACGTGCGAAAATTCTGAACGAAAATTTCTGATTCAAGGCACACTGAAGTCAACTGAAAAAATTTTTGTATGCGTTGTTTTCGTATTCATATGCGAAAAATCATCACATACACAAACCTTGCACACTGAGTCCGATGCGTATTAATTAATCCACTGTGAAACGCAAAACATTTCAGAGTCATTTCAAGCAGTGTTGCTTTGTTCTCATCTCTTCTTCAAAGTAGAAGAATAGAATAAAAAACGGGAATACTACATATTGTGTTCATCCAACATTGCATAGAGAGGAAGGAGAGTTCACCTCCTTATCCCAAAATGCAAAGTTTATTTCAGGAAATCAGTGGAGGTTTGATACATTGCTTGTGATACTTCACACATTTCCGTACATAAACAAATCCTAAACAGAGACTGGCAGCAATTCTTAACTGTCCGCCACATTCTGTCTTTTATTATGCATTGTGCTTGTCATAAAGTCATCTGTGCTGAAGGCTCAAGTGACGGCATTCTGTATCTTGCCTTTTGCTTGTACAGTGGCTCTGAACTGTCAAAACACCTCTCTAAATGCTTTTTGGATGCAAAAAATGGAAAATTTAAACGATTTGAATGTTTTTAATGATGAACGAAAGTTTCGGAGGCAGGATGTAAATACGATTGACATAACGTGAGGTTGAATAAATTTTTTAACTTGCGAAAATTACAGACAGAAAATTTCTGATTCAGTGTGCAATAACCTAGAGCCAAATATCTAAATTTCACTAACTAAAAAGCTGTATTTCAATGACCTATAATGCATGTAAAGACAGGCCTCTATTGTGCTTTGCATAATATTAAAATGGTTTTAGCTTGAATATCATTTTGCAGGACTTTAATAGCCACGATGAGAACAACAATGGATAATTTACATCAGATAAAAAAAAACATCAACAACAAATCTGAGGTACTTACTATTTGTGTGGCTGGGAAGTGCCCCCTGTCCCATATTTGATAGTAGTTTTACAATTATTACATTCATTGTTTCTGTTGACTTTAAACAACAACACCTTAAAGTGGTCTTTCTGAATCATTTCTGAATTATACTGACATGTTAGTCACAGGTTATTAAGCTAGTTATTAAGCATGAATGTAATCAAATGTAGCTGAAAAACAGACTAACTATAACAATGTGATAAATATGGTATAGAAAAGTTACGTTTTCATTACAGTTGCCTATTATTGTGAAAAGCGCCATACAAATAAACTTGAATTGAATTGAAACTTTTAAATGGAAACTTAAATTTCAAGTGACAAACGTAAAATCCCTGATATTCGACGACTTGACCAATAAAATCTAAAATCCCCTGACTTTCAATGTCTGGAATAGAAGTTTTGCATTTCCATGAAACTCCATGACCAGTGGGAACCCTGCACATCTGACCACTGATCTCCTCAATTATATCAAGCTAACTGCTGCTGTTTGTGTGTGTTTTGCAGCCTGTTTTACCTCACACTGCTGTGTGTGTGGTTTGCGGAGAGGCTGGGAAAGAAGACACTGTAGAGAGCGAAGATGACAAGTTCAGCATGATGCTCATGGAGTGCTCCATCTGCAGTGAAATCATCCATCCAGCATGCTTGAAGGTTTGCATTCTAATCTAATCAGCCCACTAATACAACTGGAAACTAGGGCTGAACAATATATCGTTTGAGCATTGATATCGCAATTTGTGTATCAGCAATAGTCGCAGTCGCAGAATTAGATTCTTTATTAAAGATTAAATGATATTTCATATTATTGAATTTAATTGTTTATACAATGATAACCATGTTATTTTACAATTGATTGCAATTGAATGTCTGCATTTGAATACTGTTAGTCTCCCCAGAAAACCATAAAGCACTGTTTATTTAGCTTTTATTTTTGCTTATTTAGCTTTTATAAAGACGTGATCACCCCAGTCAACCTAAATTCATTTTTCCAATATTGTGTAGCCCCATAGATATTTACGTTAGATGTCGTGTACGCTATTGTTGTCTATTGGAAGGAATGCGTTAATAAAGCCGCCATTTTAGTACAGGGTAGCACTCCTTTGAAATTAACGCGGGACCAAGGTCCAGTGGAGGACTGGCCATCCGGAGCCATAGATATATACACATATATACATATATCTGTGATCGGGAGTTTTCCCGGTGGTCAGTATGCAAATATTTTTTTAAATTACAAAAATTATAATTTTACATCACTTTTCTATATCGATGGATAAGTGACCGCACTGGCATTGCTGACAAAGAGCGTGTGTTTGTGTACATGGAAATATATTATCCTCCCTCCCTGTTAAATTTGATCTAATCCGTGTCCTGAAACACACCCCCTCTCCTGCTTTCACTTCTAATTCTAGTGGAGGGAGCGATTTGTTTGTGAATGAATCTCCGTTATGAACGACTCGTGTGAACCATCGATATCCCTGCGCCTCAATGTGCATACTGTCCACCCTAAATTATTGAATATTACAAATGTTATATACCATTTAGATCAGAAAGGTGGATATTATGCACATTGAGACGCAGGCACTGTTATGTTATCAGACACCCTTATAAGTTACTTCAAAAACTAGCCGTTACTTCACTTAGCCGACAATAATACAAGTTTCTGGCACCGCAGCGTCTTGTTGTCATATTTCATTTACATTGTTTGCTAATTTATTCAACAAAACTAGCGTAAGCCTAGAATTTAGTGCGAGTTGGTGCTACTTTGCCTTATGATCAGTGCAGTAGTGACTGTATTATCAATAACGTTACTTGTTAAGCACAAAAGTTCGTAACATACAAAAACGTAAAAAAACGAAATCCTACCTATGAAATGTTCTGCCTTTGTGCTTTGTTTTCTTTGTTTGCTCGTTACTACACCCGTACACAGCGCAAAAGTCCAGCATCTTCAGATTGGCTTTACTCTTGACTAGTGCAGTTGAATGACATTTGTCCTGGGAGCACTGTACCAATATGGCGGCGGTATTGACGCATGCTCAGGGTCTGTATGCGATATCTAGTGTATATATCTATGGTGCAGCCCTATTGGAAACTGTGTAGGGGTGTAACAATTCACAAAACTCATGGTTCGGTTTAATATGACACAGTGGTCTCACGGTTTGGTACATTTTCGACATGGCAAAAAGGACGAAATTTCCTTTATTTAAAACAAAAAGATGATTTACTTAAACTAAGATCATAAAGCATGATCTTTTTTTGTTCAAACTTTGAACAATGATGGAGCTATACTTGGCCCATCTTCTGTGGTGTCTGCCTTGCAGCATATAAAACGGCTCCTTATTAAAGGGATAGTTCACCCAAAAATGAGAATTTACGCACTATTTACTCACCTTGAAGTGGTTCCAAACCTTTATTTGTTTCTTCATTCTGAAAAACTGTCCCAACACACTGACATCCATAGTAGGAAAAAAACAAACAATGGAAGTCAATGGTTACAGGTTTTCAGCTTTCTTCAGAATTTCTTCTATTGTGTTCATCAGAAGAAAGAAACTCAAACAGGTTTGAAACAAGTGAAAGGCGAGTAAATGACGACAGAATTTTCAGTTATAATTTTCATTAAAGAATTAAAAATTAAATGTAATATTTTAGTAGTTATAAACAAATGCAAAGAAAATAGCAATTGTTTTATTCAGAACTCGATGTGTTTTTACACAGTGTCCACATTTTCACATCTTTTGCAGCGACTCGCAGAAGAACGAGTAAACAGTAAGTTCACAACACTTGCCCCGCCTCTGAGTTCTTTTGATTGGTCCACTGCTTTGGAACTGAAATCAATGAATGGCACAGCGTATAAAAGTTTAAATTTTTTAAACTCTACATCTTAAAAACACGGAGCTCGTACAAGGCGCTGTAAAAGATGTGAGCACAATAGTCGCAATAGTTTTTCATTTTCCAATTTACCATGGTGAATCACTGAGTTTATGATATGTACCAATCCGAAAGCCTCGTACCCGAATGGTTCAATACGAATACATGAGTTGTTACACCCCTAAAACTGTGATATTGGAGCTATAATGGGATTAGTAAGAGTAAAAACTTGTTCTGTTTTCTTGTGCAGGATAAGGATGCTGGTGGTGTTGTGAATGACGAGTTACCAAATTGCTGGGAGTGTCCGAAATGCAATCATGCTGGAAAGACAGGGAAAGTAAGCATCATTGTCCTACCTAACAACATACTTAAATGTACAGTGATTTATTATGATCTAAATGATGATGGCCACTATTAACCCGGGTATGGCATCATATATGGTAACTTCACTCACATTGATTACAATATATTTTTTAAAGGGATAGTTCACTCAAAAATCATTTACCTACTTGTTCAAAACCTATGAGTTTCATTCTGCTTTTGAACACAAAAGAAGATATTTTAAAGAATGTTGGAACCCTGTAACCACTGACTACTTGTTTTTCCTACTATGGAAATCAATGAGTCCCAGCAACCAGCATTTTTCAAAATATCTTCTTTTATGTTCAACAGAAGAAAGAAAGTAAGAAAGGTTTAAAACCACATGAGGGAGAGTAAATGATGAGGTAATCTTCATTTTTGGATGAACTATCCCTTTAAGTCAATAACCCCCAGTAACACTCCAGGGTTTTTCTGATGAATATTTCAACGAGTGCCCTATAATGTTTTAAAGAGGTGATAACTGCATTTCTGATAGAGTGGAGTTGTTATAAATTTGTCTTGTCTTCTTTTGCACCTTTTGGCCACAAAGCAAAAAAGAGGCCCAGGGTTTAAATACGCCTCCAATCTCCCTGGATCTCTGCTTAAAGAACAGCGAACAATCCGAGACGCAAAAGAAGAACCAGACTTAAATATGTCAACCGAGACCGGTGCTGTTTCACCTGTCATGAGGAGGAAGACGGAACGGGAGGACAACCCTACCTGCAAGTCAGAAGACACGTTAAAGAAACGTTCCCCCAAACTGGAGGACAACCCGCTTCGCAAGAAGAGAAAACTCTTTGAAAAGGACTCCGACTCAGACTCCATTGTCAGGAAAAAGGTAGCAATGAATGAGTAAAAGCAAATAATGGACCCTTTTCACAAGACTGTTATGACGCGTTTAACGGTCTTCCTTGAACGTTTTTAATATTTAGAATTTCTTAAAAAACATATGAACATTTACACTACCTGACAAAAGTCTTGTCGCCTATCCAAGCTTTAGGAACAACAAATAATAACTTGATTTCTAGTTGACAAGTCTTGTCACACAGAAATAATGTACAGTATAGAATATAAAGTCATGGTGCAGTGGAAAAAGAATGAATATTGTGTATGACTCCCATGAGCTTGGAGGTTTGCATCCATACATCTCTGCAATGACTCAAATCACTTATGAATAAAGTCATCTGGAGTGCCAAAGAAAGCGTTCTTGCAGGACTCCCAGAGTTCAACAAAATTCTTTGGATTCATCTTCAATGCCTCCTCTTTCATCTTACCCCAGACATGCTCAATAATGTTCATGTCTGGTGACTGGGCTGGCCAATCCTGGAGCACCTTGACCTTCTTTTGTTTCAGGAAATTTGATGTGGAGGCTGAAGTATGAGAAGGAGCGCTATCCTGCTGAAGAATTTCCCCTCTCCTGTGGTTTGTAATGTAATGGGCAGCACAAATGCTGCCATCCACTCTGCAGATCTCTCGCACGCCCCCATACTGAATGTAACCCCAAACCATGACTTTTCCTTCCTTACTTGACAAGTCAAGTTATTATTTGTTGCTCTTACAACTGGGATCCACGACAAGACTTTTGTCAGGTAGTGTGTATGTGTTTACGTATGTATTATATCATCTTTGCATCAAATTACCGCTTATGCAAGGTGTTGGTCGCTGAAGAAGGTCACTGGTTCGAGTCCCGGCTGTGTCAGTTGGGATTTCTGTGTGGAGTTTGCATGTTCTCTCCATGTTGGCGTAGGTTTCCTCCGGGTGCTTCGGTTTCCCCCACAGTACAAGCACATGCAGGGGACTATTTAATTAAAGGAAAATTAATGAATGAATGAATAGATTGGTTAGGTCGATTTTGTAAGGTGTGAATCTGGTCTCTCCACTCCCCCCAAGAGGATGCTGCACACTGGTGGTGGAGAGGAGAGACCCCACCATGAGTGTGAAGTGCTTAGGGTGTATGACCGTACACGATAAATGCGCTATATAAGTACACATTACTTACTTACTTACTTAAAGACCCGCATCAGAAGAGTGTAAAGCACATCTAGGGGTGTATGGGATTAAAAACTCTGACAAATATTGTGATGCTAGACCATTCAAGGCCTTGTAATGCTGTGTCTATGGGGGCAGGGCAGTAAATTTGACATTATTCTCTCTCCTGGCTGCCGTTATCAGTCTCACACAATTTTTTTCCTATTTCTGAAAGTCTTGATAACACCATTGCCAAGTTTTTCTTTGATTATTTCAGCAAATAGGATTGTAAAACAATATTTGTTGTACTCTCCCAGTCACCGTGTTCTAAGTTAAGACGACTTCCGCTAACTCAGAAACCTGAAAATGTGAAAAGGGTCCATCATATTTCTGCAAAGCATGCATGCATATTTGACCCTCTTTTGAAATCCGCAGAAGAAGCGCACTAATCCTGATGATCTCTCAACCTCTTTGATCCTGGGACACATCAAGACGGAAAGAGAGGACGATGAGGAGTACGAGGAGCAAAACCAACCAGAAAGAAGCTTTGTGCCCTCAGAGGAAGACGATGGAGATGATGAAAGAGATGAAGAGGAAGAAAAAACATTAAGTAGCCGAAAAGAAAACCGGAAAGTTTTACATAAGACATTGGAAAGTGACCAATTACAGGGCGGATTCACCCAGGCGGGTCCTTCTAGCATTGATGCACAGTCAAAAAGCCAGCGAAAAACCAAACGTAAACCTCGACTGCCCAATAAAGAACTGAGTAAAGAGCTGAGCAAACAACTCAACCAGGAGATCCAAAAGACTGAGGATCGTCTGGCACATCAGAATGGCAGGACGGTTAAAACTGAACCCCATAGTGACGGAGAGGACAGAAAACCACTGAATAATGGCAGCAGTCATCTTCGGGATTGGCTGGGGCCTAAATGGGAGCTAAACGGATCCTTGCGAGAGCAGACCCCGGTGAGTTTGATTAGGACCACGCCAGCCCCTGTCTTCCGGCCCACACCTTGTCGATCTCCGCCCAAATGTGTTCAGATGGAGCGCCATGTTATTCGTCCTCCTCCAATCAGCCCCCCGCCGGACCGACTGTCTCTGGAGGATGGGAAAAATCATGTCCTGCGGAGGGAGGTGTGGATGGGAGTCTTCAGCCACCTCACACACAAAGACCTGTGTGTCTGTATGCGCGTCTGCAAGACTTGGAACAGATGGTACGTCTTCAGTATTTTTTGGGGGGTCATTTACAGTAGTCAACATTCGAAGTGAATCAAAAATGTTTTTTAAAATTGTCCTCGGGGCAGCATAGTGGCTCAGTGGTTAGCACTGTCGCCTCACAGCAAAAAGGTCGCTGGTTCGAGTCCCGGCTGGGCAAGTTGGCATTTCTGTGTGGAGTTTACATGTTCTCCCCGTGTTGGCGTGGGTTTCCTCCGGGTGCTCCGGTTTCCCCCACAGTCCAAACACATGAAGTGCAGGTGAATCGGATGATCTAAATTGCCCGTAGTGTATGAATGTGTGAGAATGTAAGTGTAGGGGTGTTTCCCAGTAATGGGTTGCGGCTGGAAGGGCATCCACTGCGTAAAACATAGTTATATAGGTGGTTCATTCCGCTGTGGCGACTAAGCCGAAGGAAAATTAATGAATGAATAGATTGGTTGGGTCGATTTTGTAAGGTGTGAATCATGTATGAAAACAAAACAGTGCTTTATGGTTTTCCGGAGAGTCAAACAGTATTCAGATACAGAAATTTAATAATGTAATGTAAAATTACACTGTATAGTCTTCATTGTATTAATAAATCAGTAAAATTTTTCTTCATTAAAGTTACAAATGTTTTACATTATAGTGCCCGAATGCTTTACACTTCCTTTAAAACACATGCAAATTATGAAGTTTCACTCTGTTATGGTTATACGTTGCAATGACTTCACAAATCTAATGTATTCTCAATTGTTGATCGACTATAATCCCAATTTAACATTGCAGATCCTGCGATGTGACTATTGCGGACGCACACATTGCGATATTGATGCTGAAAGGATATATTGTGCAGCCCTACTCTAGTGGATGTATTCTAAAATGCTGCTGGTCCTGCAGTGTTTTCATTAGTCTCCTGCATCTGTTCTCAGGTGCTGTGATAAAAGACTGTGGACCAAGATCGATCTGAACCGGTGCAAGTCAATCACTCCGCTCATGCTCAGTGGGATTATCCGCAGACAGCCCGTCTCTCTGGACCTGAGCTGGACCAACATCTCCAAGAAGCAGCTCAGCTGGCTAATTAACAGATTACCTGGTACGATCACAGCTTTACTCATCGCCTAATTTGTTTAATAGCAGAATTATTCCTTATACACATATTCCTGGGCTGTATCCAAAATTTCCTCCTATACCTATTCAATAGTGCACTTTTTGAGGAAGCAGCACCATTTGTAGTGGTGTCTAAAACATAGTGGATGTTCTGAAGTGCACTCAATCAATCCCACAATGCACTGCAGTAACAACTGATGTACACTACCTGACAAAAGTCTTGTCACCTATCCAATTTTTAGGAACAACAAATAATAGCTTGACTTCTAGTTGATCATTTGGTATCAGAAGTGGCTTATATGAAAGGCAAAGGCCTCTAGATTACGCTTATTTTACCCAAATAAAATATGATCATGCCTTGATTTTTAATTATTTAATTAGGACAGTAAGGTCTGACTTTGCTTAGACAAAAGTCTTGTCACTTAACAGAAATAATGTACAGTATAGAATATAAAGTCATGGTGCAGTGGAAAAAGAATGAATATTGTGTATGACTCCCATGAGCTTGGAGGACTGCATCCATACATCTCTGCAATGACTCAAATCACTTATGAATAAAGTCATCTGGAATGGCAAAGAAAGCGTTCTTGCAGGACTCCCAGAGTTCATCAAGATTCTTTGGATTCATCTTCAATGCCTCCTCCTTCATCTTACCCCTGGGCTGGCCAATCCTGCTTTTAGGAACTTTGATGTGGAGGCTGAAGTATGAGAAGGAGCGCTATCCTACTGAAGAATTTGCCCTCTCCTGTGGTTTGTAATGTAATGGGCAGCACAAATGTCTTGATACCTCAGGCTGTTGATGTTGCCATCCACTCTGCAGATCTCTCGCACGCCCCCATACTGAATGTAACCCCAAACCATGATTTTTCCTTCACCAAACTTGACTGATTTCTGTGGGAATCTTGGGTCCATGCGGGTTCCAGTAGGCCTTCTGCAGTATTTGTGATGATTGGGATGCAGTTCAACAGATCGAAGGAAAAATCAACCTTCTGCCACTTTTCCAAATGATCAACTAGAAGTCAAGTTATTATTTGTTGCTCTTACAACTGGCATCGGCGACAAGACTTTTGTCAGGTAGTGTACACTCAACGTCTAAAGAGTACTCATAATGCAAGATGACATCCACAGTGGAAACCTATCAGTGTAAGTTTCTATATAAATTAATAATATTTTTTTTTATTAACATTTATACGTGACATAAATCGAAATACCTTGTTTCATTATTATTGACAGCTCACTAAGTGTTAAATAACTATCACAGCTTGTAAGCAAGAAGTTCCGTCTGGTCTGAGGAATTTATCAATCAGTAAAAGCAAAAACACTATATTTATCTATATTAACAATTACTATATTTATCAAAGTCAATGTTTTTTTTTCTGGAATACCTACCTTAATTTAAATAACTATAAATATTCAAGGGCGGCGCAGTGGGTAGCGCTGTCGCCTCACAGCAAGAAGGTCGCTGGTTCGAGTCTCGGCTGGGCCAGTTGACATTTCTGTGTGGAGTTTGCATGTTCTCCCCGTGTTGGCGTGGGTTTTCTCCGGGTGCTTCGGTTTCCCCCACAGTCCAAACACATGCGCTATAGGTGAATTAGGTAAGCTAAATTGTCCTTAGTGTATGTGTGTGAATGAGAGTGTATGGGTGTTTCACAGTGATGGGTTGCGGCTGGAAAGGCATCCGCTGCGTAAAACATATGCTGGATAAGTTGGCGGTTCATTCCGCGGTGGTGACCCGTAATTAATAAAGGGACTAAGTCGAAAAGAAAATGAATGAATGATAAATATTCAAATAAAATATTTAAATAACTATTGTGCAAAAAATATATGTTACCATGAAATAAAAATACCCGTACCATAAAAAAAATAATTTTGGGAATACCGCACACCCCTAACTTAAAGAAATCTAAAAGTTAATCAAAATACTATAAAAAATAGCCATCGATATGGAAGCATATCAGTAGCAAAATTCATTTTGAAATGCAATATATAAAAATTCAATTTATATCGATATTTAAAATGGCATTTTCAAAGACATAAGAGCATAGTTTGGTACAAAATGGGAATGAAATTAAACTTTTAATATGTAAACTACATACTAATTGTAATGATTTTATAAGTTGCAAAATTACATTGTAAATGCCTTATGTAATAATGTAATACCTTGTAATAGTGTAATACACAATGTAATACCTTGATGTAATATTTGACTCTTAACAGTTTGTTCATTTAATAATATCATTTAATTTTCATTTTGCACAAAACTTTGAACGTGTCATGGATGATGAAACTTTGAACATAGAAATATATTGCCATTTTCCATGTTGCATACTACATTTGAAAAATAATTTAGCTACTGATATGCTTCCATACTAATAAGGACCCACGCAAGTCTATGAACATGCATTATTTATATTTTTGCTGACTGCTGAAGTAATCTTGGCATAAATTATGAATACAAATTTGCGACCTCCAGTATTAACATCAGCCCTGTTTTTTTAATACTCTTTCAATGGATTTTTGCGAAACGCAGCTTCAACACATGTACATCGCATGTGCACTCCAAACATTATGGATTGTGGGTATAAATTAGTAGGGTTCAGACTACTACAAAATAGCAGACACCCTATATAGTGCACTACATAGTGGATAGGGAGTGGTTTGGGTCACAGCTTAAACTTTGCATGCAAGTAGATCTCCAGGAACAGCACTGGGTACCTGATGTATGTATCTGATACTTGGATGACCTTTGTGTTGTTTTCTGGCAGGTCTGCGGGTTCTGCTGCTGGCGGGCTGCTCGTGGGCAGCAGTTTCTGCTTTATGCACATCCAGTTGTCCTTTATTAAGAAATCTAGATGTACAGTGGGTAGAAGGACTCAAGGACAACCAGATAAGAGATTTACTCTCTCCACCAACAGACAACAGACCAGGTAATGGTCAGCGGTGACTGCTGATTAAATGGGGGTAGTTCACCCAAAAATGAAAATGTACTGACTATTTACTCACTTCTCCAGTGGTTCCAAACCTTCTTTCTTCTGTTGAACACAAAAGAAGATATTTTGAAGAAAGCTGAAAACCTGTAACCATTGACTTCCATAGTAGGCAAAACAAATACTACAGAAGTCAGTGGTTACAGGTGTGCAACATTTTTCTAAATATCTTCATTTGTGTTTAACAGGAGAAAGCATATCATAAAGGTTTGAAACAAGTGTGAGTAAATGGATGACAGGATTTTCATTTTTTGGTGAACCATCCCTTGAAGTCCAATATATGACCCATGTGCACTGTTTTCTGCTTTTGCAAATCTATAGCGCCCCCTTGTGCACTACTTATGTAGCACTGCAAGATTTTTGGGTCATACTTTAGTCAATTCATCTTTATTTCTATATAATATTGCTTTTTACAATGTGTCAAAGCTGCTTTACGTAGATGACCACAAAAAAGTTTAAAAAGCCATATTTTAGATTGAACAACTTTACAATAAGGTTCCTTTTAGTTAATTATGGGATCAATTTTCCATAAAGTATTCACAGTTTAAAACGTGTTTAAAATGTGTCAAATTATAACACAAAAAATATAAAAAAAATATATGCAAAATAAAAAACAAATGTGTAATAAATTTAAAAAAATAAACAATTCAGTACTATTTAATGTACTAACATGAACTAAGAATGAAGAACACTTGTGCATTTATTAATGTCAGGTAATGTTAATTGCAACATTTACTAATGCATTATTAAAATTGTGCTTAGTCAATGCACTGTAAGTTAAGTTTATTTTCATTAATGTTCATTTTCTTTTCTATAAATACTGTAATAAATGTATTGCCTATTGATTGCTCATATTAATAAATACATTACCATCAACAAATTGAACCTTATTGTAAACTATAACCAGTATTTGTAACACTGTTTAAAATTTTTGATTTGAAAAAAACAAACAAACAAAAAAACAGATGTTTACTTGTATCGGTCAGGTCAGCTGGATTGCAGAAGTAAGCTGAGGAATGTGGAGGATCTCTGTCTAGCCGGTCTGGACATCACAGACACGTCGCTGAAGCTGATCATAAAACACATGCCTTTACTTTCCCAACTGGACCTCAGTTACTGTAATCACATCACAGACCAGAGCGTCAACATCCTCACAGCAGCCGGCACCACCACCAGAGACTCACTCACACACATCAACCTGTCAGGTAGTGACACACTCACTCACTGAGCAGGTTACACATGCAAACACACAGATGAGTGGGTTGGAATACAACTAGGGCTGCATGATATTGGAAAAATCTAACATTGAAATATTTTTTTATTCTGCGATATATATTGCGAAATGAATACAATTTCACCAGATGACTTGAATAACTCTATTTGTAAAGAATTTATACATTTAGATTGATTGGGATGATTCTGTAGGGGAGTGCATTTGCAGTAAATATTATAAACCATCTACAAGCATAGATAAATACAGCAAAGAAAAAGATACAAATGAAATAAACTGTTTTATTGTTTTCTGAGGAGTGTAGCAGTATTCATGTGTACAGTATTTGAATAGTCAAATGTAAAATAATACTGCAAAGTCTTCATTTTAAGAATAATTATAACAATAAAATTAATCGTTATTGAAGTTATAAAAGGTATAATTTCTTAGGCCTGAATGCTTTTAGAATTCTCATACAGTCACAGGCCTCAAAAACACATGCAAAGGATAAATTATAACCCAGACTCAACGTTGCGAATGATGAATGATCACATTGAGATATAGATGCTGAAACGATATATTGTGCAGCCCTAAATACAACCAGTTGAAGACAAAATTATTAGCCCTTCTGTGAATTCATATGTTTTGAAATATTTCCCAAGTGCCGTTTAATGGAGAGAATAATAGTTTTAATAACTGATTTCTTTTATCTTTGCCATGATGACAGGACATAACAGTTTACTAGTTATTTTGCAAGATTCAACTTAAAGTGACATTTAATTTTAGTCATTGGACAGCATAAGGGTGCTTTTATTCTAGTCAAATAATTTCTTATCTTTGAGATATTAAAATAGCTTAAGGAAACAAACTGTATATGGTTATTTGTTGAATATTTTGAACAAATTAAGTCAAAGAAGTCACTGAAAATAAAATATTATTATTTAATATTTTATAATAATGATATTTAATTATAATATATATAATAATTCTGTAATTATTCTTATTAATAAAAACATTATATATATATATGATCATTCATCATTCATACATATAATTTTTTATTTTTTTATTCAAGCCAAACTAAAAGAAATAAGACTTAATATGAAAAATGTAATTGGAAAAAAACTGAAAAGTAATGAAAAATTAAAATCACTTAACACTAATTTAATTTTAATTTAAAAGAACACTTTTTAAAACACTTGTTTAAAGGAAATGCAAGTTATTTTCCACTCTTCACATATCGAAAATAATATTAATTAGTAAGAAATGCAAGGTATTTTCTTCTTTTTCGACATTTTGATTTTTAACTTTTGAAATGGTAATATTCATTTATTTTGTTGGCAAAAAATTAAGTTCTTTTCCTTTGTTTTGGAAATAAGATTGTGATTTTTATTTCAGTACGTGTTCTTTGATTTCATTTGTTCAGAATATTCAACAAATAACCATAAACAGTTTGTTTCCTTCGATTATTTTAACATCTCAAATCTAAGAAATGCACTTTTTGATTAAAAAAAAATCCTGTTCCATATATTTAGAGTACAAACCTTTAATGAACTATGAGGGCAAAAGTTAAATAAAATAATCCTTCAAAAATCGTAATTAAGTTTTGGTTTTAGGTCATATCATCCAGCCCTATGTAGGCCTGTCACAATAATCAATATGTGGACTTATTGCACAACACATGGACATGACCTGATGCAATATATATCGCCCATGCATAAAAACCAATTTTAGCAACATTTTAGCTGATTGTGCAACATCTCTATCTCTATTGGAGATGTCCGTGTCAGTATGGCTAATAAAACACTGTAGTATTTACTATAAATTACTATAGTATATTTTCATGTGGGTGTCTGACAGCTGAAAATAGATCTGGCAGCAGATATCGCAGCCTCTGCTACTCTTTACCTGCACTTTTTTGTTAACATTTATTAATATTTATTCAGGATATGCGTTTTCACATTCTGACTCCAATGCCTGATTATTAAAATGACTATAATTAAATGAAATATTCTTAAGAATAAAATATTATGTGTTCTTTGAAAGAGTGTACTTGCATTATGCATATATAGTGTACATGTATTATCATTCTGGCATTATATAATGACATAAAATGATCTTAAAATGACAATAATATCGTTTATTCAGGGTTCATACACATTTTTACTACTAAAATACAAAAAAAAAAGACTTTTTACCAAGACTTTTCCAGAACTTTCAAGTACATTTTCATGACGTAATGTTTCATGTAATGTCTACATATACATGGTAAATAATAAGAAAAACAATGACGTTCAAATTTATTACAGCATATCATAGAACACGCAACAATCTATTGTGTTTAAATTAGTTTTTATATATGTAAAATTGATTTTGATAATGCTTACACAGCACTAAAAATGTGAGAGCAAGTTTTTGGCCAAGGACAGAAAAGAAGTAAAGACAACTAACCTATATCAAGTTAGGGCTGCACAATATATCGTTTCAGCATCGATATCGCAATGCGTGCATCCGCAATAGTCACATCGCAGGATATGCAATGTTGGGATTATAGTTTAATCATAATGGAGTAAAAGTTCATCATCTGCATGCATTTTTAAAGAGATAGTTCACCCAAAAATTACTTGCCATTTTCATTACACCCTTCACTTGTTTCAAACATTTATGAGTTTTCTTTTTTTTTTTAAATGAACACAAAAAGAATATAATTTAATAACTCGTATAGTATTGAAACAAGTGACGTGTGAGTAAATACTGAGTACATTTTAATCTTTGAGTAAACTGTCCCTTTAAGGCCTGTGACTGTGTGAACATTTCAATATTTCAAATTTGGCCATCCGGCCACAAGAAATTTTTTGTAACTTCAATAAAGATTAAATAATATACAATGAAGACTACGCAGTGTTGATTATTCAATATCTGTACCTGAATAGTGAATACCTGAAAACTATAATTCACTTTTATCTTTACTATATTTTATTTATCTATGCTTGTAATTTATTTGTTATATATTATTCGAGAGTCACTCCCCTACAAAATCCCCCCAATCAATCCAAATAAACCTGTTAAATCATCTGGTGAAATTGTATTCACATCGCAATATTTATCACAGAAATACAAAATATCGTAATGTCAGATTTTTCCAATATCGTGCAGCCCTAATTCAAGTACACAGATATTTGTTCAACTAATTTCCATGACTTTTCCAAAACTTTGTGGGTTTTTCAGTTTTTTCAAAACTTTTCCAGGCCTGGAAAATGCCATGTCAAAATTCCATGACTTTTCCAGGTTTTCCATGAACCCTGTTTATTGCAATATATTTTGGTGCAATATATCGTACAACAAAAAATAGATATTGTGACAGGCCTAGCCCTTAGTGTTTGATGCTGCATCTTGGTCAAATCATTCAAGGCCATTCAGCATGTCTAGCATTAATCTGAGTGCATAATATTATATTCTCTAAATCCATATTCCTTTCCTTCACAGTGTGTAATAGAGTTACAGACCTGTCGTTGACCTACTTCAAGCGCTGCGGAAACATCTGTCAGATCGACCTGCGGTACTGCAAGCAAGTCACCAAGGAGGGCTGTGAGCAGTTCATCGCAGAGATGTCCGTCAGCGTGCAGTTCAGACTGATGGAAGAAAAACTACTGAGCAAACTGAGCTAGTCAACAACGAAACAAATACACTGGCAAAAACTTGACTTAAACCCAGGGAACTAACCATTTTGGCATCCATTTTCTACACACCATTGAAACCAGCAAAAAGAAAAATGGCTAATAGCTACAACAATGCAAGCAATGCCTGAACTCTAGAGCGTACAACAAGTGAAGAGATTTATTCCTCTCTGGTGGCCAATTCTGCTTTTCACTGTTTGGTATTTTTTTTAATTCGTTTTATTTTGCTGCTAAGGTAAACGGTTATTGGTTTTTAAGTTTACAAGGCACATCTAGCAGAGCGTGCCAATGTTAAAATGCTGTTAAAAGGCATGTTTACCCATTTGTTTTGGCATAGATGTTATAAAAAAGGTTTATTAGTCACAATGCGGTGACCAAACCGACTGTTATTTTCTTTCTCTGAAAAGAAAAACTCAAAATGCATGTGCTTTTTTCGTTACCATGCAAACGTTAAGCGTCATGCAGTATTAATTTTTGTATCAGAAGGGATTTCACACTTTATGTGCAGTATTAAATGCACTTATAAATATATATATAGAGAGACTTTATTAACAGTATTGAGTCAGTACAAAGTTTATTTTTTTTCTACGCAGTAGGAAGTAAAGCAGATTCTTATCTATACTAGCTATAGTGACCGTGCAGATGTTTTTTTTTGTATTGTTAATTTAAGATGTGATGTCTTCTAATGTTATACGATTGTTCTACTACAGGTACATTCTCTTTTCCATACGACTATATACTTTCCTTGGTTTCTTTAATATGTATATATCTGGGGGAAAACACATTTGCACTGTTTCACCTGAATAAATACAGATATTTTTTTCATTGTGTTGCTTCGGGAATCTTGATTGTGTGAACAGCATGATCGTACACAAAAACAGCCGTGGCTTTACAACAAATAAAAACAAAAAGCATAGTTTTGTAGTTCATCTATGGTAACCACAAATTAGCCATGGTATTTGTGGTAAAACTGTGGTTATAGAAAAGGTAGTCAACACTCCTAAAATCTATTTATTATAATAAAATCATGGTTAATTTAGCATAAGGGGTAGTTAAACTTACTAACCACAAAACATTATTTTGCTTTGCTAACCATAGTCCGAACCTATGGCATTTGAAGTAAAACTTATGAATCAGTCTGCCAAAAACATAACCATAATACAGTAAAAGTGTATTAAACATGACTTTTGGTTTGTTCTATCGATTACCATTTGTGTAGTTTACTGCAAATAAACCATGGCATTTAATTTAACCATGATATTTGGGTCAAAGTGTGATTATAGAGAATGTAAATAATCCCAATTATTTACAGTCTTACAGTTCAGCACAACACTATGGCTCACTTGCAAAAGCTCATATCTTATATGTCATATGTCAAAACTATATAAGCTAAACAGTCAGTGCCCCCAAATTCATTTGTCCCTTTGGCATTGTGTAAGCAGGGGCGGATTTAACCAATAAGCAAGGTAAGCGGTCCACAATAAATACCTAGAAGTTTCTATAAATTATATATAATGTCATTTTCTATCATATTTTGTAGGATAAGGGTCTAACAAATGCAAATTTACCTTAATTAGTACATCTGTGCAATTGTGTCCCGCAGTCCAGCAGTCAAATCAGATGAAAATTTAGTTTTAAAAAACAAATAGTTTATTCATTATTTTTAGTTGTGAACTCATTTTAAGCAAACAAATCTTTTAAAATGTAGAGATTGCGTTAGGATAAAAATATAGAAAGCAAGACTGAGTGATATAAGAAAAAGACAGCTAAATAAATAAATACAAATACAAAGTGTGCATATTACTGTAGGACTTCTGGGTCCCATGGCTCAAATTGCTTAGGGCCCCCAAATCACTAAATCCGGCCCTGTGTGTAAGCACTGCCTTAAAATGTTTAGATGTTTTGTCACTATGACAGGACCATTGAAATATCCCTCATGTCCACCTTTCAGTCTTAGCTCAGTTCTTTACTGACAATGGTTACTGTACTATTTTTTGTCTTTTGGCAGAATACAATTGTGTATAAAACTAAATAAAAGAAATTTATAAGGTTTATAAAATGTATAAAAAAATAACAATTTTAGGTTAAGAGTAGCCTGCAAGGTTTGATTACACATTGCACTCACACTGCCAAGGAAATTGAAACCATTATCAATCACACAAATAAAGTAACTTCCATACATTCATCATTCATTTTCTTTTCGGCTTAATCCCTTTATTAATCTGGGGTCACCACAGCGGAATGAACCGCCAACTTATCCAGCATATGTTTTACACAGCGGATGCCCTTCCAGCTGCAACCCATCACTGGGAAACATCCACACACACTCATTCACACACATACACTACGGACAATTTAGCTTACCCAATTCACCTATACCACATATGTCTTTGGACTTGTGGGGGAAACCGGAACACCCGGAGGAAACCCACACCAACATGGAGACAACATGCAAACTCCACACAGAAATACCAACTGGCCCAGCCAAGGCTCGAACCAGCGACCTTCTTGCTGTGACGCGAACGTGCTACCCACTGCGCCACCGTGCAGCCCTAAGTTCCATACATCAGAGTAAAAAGAAAATGTACTGTATACAGCATAATATATTCTTATATAAACATACAACAAAAAAACAATGAAAATTATATGCAGGCTACAGTGATGTAAATAAAGATGGACACACTGTTTGATTGGTCTGAGATGTGTGAAACTCCTCATTAGTTCTAGTTTCACCTAAAACTATTTGCATTTCATTTGAACAATTGGCAAGTGGTTTGGAGGTTTGTCCGTGTTGTTTTGAGAATGTAATTCCTGTCTCAAGAAATGAGCCAAACCAATAAAGAAAAACTGTAATAGACATTATAACATTAAGTAATAGTTGATTTTGCGATCTCCAGGTTGGAGGAAAGTGCTTACCCCCAGGTGGAGGAGTTCAAGTATCTTGGGGTTTTGTTCACGAGTGAGGGAAGGATGGAACGTGAGATTGACAGGCGGATTGGTGCAGCGGCAGCAGTAATGCGGTCGATGTACCGGTCTGTTGTGGTAAAGAAGGAGCTGAGCCGAAAGGCAAAGCTCTCGATTTACCGGTCAATCTACGTTCCTACTCTCACCTATGGTCATGAGCTTTGGACAAGATCTCGGATACAAGTGGCTGAAATGAGTTTCCTTCGAAGGGTGGCAGGGCGCACCCTTATAGATAGGGTGAGGAGCTCTGTCACCCTGGATGAGCTCGGAGTAGAGCCGCTGCTCCTCCACATCGAGAGAAGTCAGCTGAGGTGGCTCGGGCATCTGTTTCGGATGCCTCCTGAAGCCTACCTAGGGACGCAATGATTTTGCGTAAGGGGTAGTAAAGTCATGGTAAAGACATGATTGTTTTGCTACGCTAACCATGACCATTGCAGTATGGTTAATGTTATACAAGTCAGTACGCCAAATGACGGTTTTATAAATAGTAAAAGTATATATGTTTTTGGTTTGACATATCGATTACCATTTGTATGAGTATTACGGCAAATAACGTCGTATTTAACGTAACTTAGCCGTAGTTGATTTGTGGTTAGCACAAAAATCAATTTCAATTTGTTGTAAAACGATGTTTAAATTTAGCGAAGTCACACTTTTATTATTAAAATATTGTTAATATTGTAAGGAGGTAAGGTTTGTGCACAATGTTATAGCATCAAAACACATTTCAAGTACACGGTTGATAAATTAAAATCCGGTTGTTGATTTCCCGCCTACCCTTTGCCGCTCTTTTCCTCTCCATTGGAAAATTTTAATCGATTAAATGTATAAATTGATATCACAAAAAACACACTTACCTTAGCGAATCCTTTCTCCATAAATACCAGCAACCATACCGGAGTATTTTCCCAAAATTCATCAATTAAAAAGTTACTTTCATGTGGCGTCTGACTGAGGTAACGCTGACTGTTGCGCTTAAACACCTCTAGAGGGCGTGCGACTCATGAAAAAAATATATATATACTGAAATGAGAAGTCTTTATTTTGTTAGTTCAAGGTACCATATTTTATTAAATCTCATAAATCATCTTTGAATTACCAAAATAAAAAGTTCAACATTCCAAAATACAAAGACCAGATCCCAAAACGTCTTCCAGCGCTCAGTTTAAGTCATTTAGTGTAGTCTTGTCCATTGTCTGCTCAGCTCAAATAGTCGCCTTACCACAAAAGTGACATCTTGTAGAGATTAGCAGCATTAGAAACATACACAGAAGCACAGTGTCAGTTTTGGGCAAACAGAGATGTTTTAAATGCAAATTAAAAACAGATTGTAGAAAATACATGAATGTGACGTCAGAATGTAATCAATTATACCGTAGTATTATTTTCAACTCATTTAAAACAGAACCAAATCAGTGTCGACTGACTGAAAAACTGGAAGAGGGAGAAAACATTTAAAAGAAAACTGGAGAAATTAGGAAATATATCCATATACTTAATGTACATCTTAATTCATATGTAAATATAAAATCATATATGTTAAATAGATTCCATTTTATATTGGTTTATATTTATATATTAGTTTGTCTAGGTAATACCACAGACATAACTCGTATTTGACTACAGAATTCACAGCAACAAAGGGCATCTAGAGGAACCAAATGACAATGTCCTTTGCACTTTTTCTTATTATCTAAAGAACCTAAATATTCACAAAACGGGAAATAAATAGTTTATTCACTTTGAGGGCATAGTTCACACATAAATAAAAATGTATTTTTCTCATTCTCAGGCCATCCAAGATGTAGATACATTATTTTGCAGAACAATAAAGAAGATTTTTTGCTTTATTAAATGTATGTCGACAGCTACTTGCACTTTCAGAGTCAAAAAGCACAAACGGGCAAAACAAAACTATTACAATTAGGTCATATGAAGGAAAATCAGTGCAAGAAACTGGACATAATCACCTTTAAGCAAACATTTCTAAGCACGGATTGCCTTCATATAATGACATCGGCTGATCGTTTTGCTTTATAAAACCATATTAAACTATTAATTTTGTGTTGCCTGTATGTGCTTTTTTTGACTCTCAAAGTGCCGGTAGCTGCTGACCTGCATTTTATAACATTTTATACATGATTAAACAATTTAAACAAATTAAAGATCTTTAGCAAAACATTACTTTGCTATGCCATGACCATATGGTTATACAAGTTTTATTATAGTAAAAGTGTATTAACCCGGTTTTCAGTTGGACGTATCAATTACCATTGTATTATAATCAGTTCTAGGCGTCACGGTGGCGCAGTGGGTAGCATGATCGCCTCACAGCAAGAAGGTCGCTGGGTCAGTTGACATTTCTGTGTGGAGTTTGCATGTTCTCCCCGTGTTCGCGTGGGTTTCCTCCGGGTGCTCCGGTTTCCATTGCAGAAAGACATGCGCTATAGGTGAATTGGGTAAGCTAAATTGTCCGTAGTGTATGTGTGTGAATAAGTGTGTATGGATGTTTCCCAGTGATGGGTTGCAGCTGGAAGGGCATCCGCTGTGGAAAAGCATATGCTGGATAAGTTGGCGGTTCATTCCGCTGTGGCGACCCCAGATTAATAAAGGGACTAAGCCGAAAAGAAAATGAATGAATGAATAATCAGTTCTACGGCAAATAATATTGTAATTAATGTAGCAAACCATGGTTGTTTTGTCATAACTACAAAAGTAGCTGTAATTTGTAGTAAAACTCAGCCTGATCCACGAGGAAACTTAACTATTTTACGTTTTGTCAGTATATTGGCTAATTTGTACAAATTCATATAGAGTTCAGTCATATGAAAATGTGCAATTTTTTAAAGGAGGCGTGGCACCAAACCCCGCCCCTAAACCCAACTGTCATTGGGAGATGTAAAATTGTACGAAAGATCAGCCTGATCTCACGAGGAAACCTAACTATTTTACGTTTTGTCAGTTTAGTGGCTAATTCGTACGAGTTCAGTCATACGAAAATGTACGATTTTAAAAAGTAGACGTGGCACCAAACCCCGCCCCCAAACCCAACCATCATTAGGGGATGAGCAAATCGTACTAAATTGTACGAATGAGATTGTACGAATTCATAGGAATTAGCCACTAAATCAAACAGTTACAAATTTGCTGTGAGATCGTGTTGGTAAAAGCATGTTTAAATTTCGTGATGGCACACTTGTATTATTAAACAATTATTAATTATCGTAAGGGTGCAGAAATTTGTGCACAAAACGTATTTCAAGTGCACTAATTATAAATTAATATCTGGTGATTTCCAGCCTACCTCCATTTTATGCATGAGCAAACGAACTAAAAACTTTTGTTTTTAGAATCTTGGTTGGCCTGAGGCTGAATAAATGAATAACAAATATAACTTTTGTGGTGAACTTTACCTTTAAATAAAGTCTCTATAAAGCAAATGCGATTGAGATCTGTGGTACGTAAATCCATGTAGCACCGCTTGTGGAAATGTGGTAGACACCAAAAAACAGTCTTTCATGGTATTGCTGGAGATGAAGAACATCGAATTGTCTTTTGTCCAACAGTAAAAACATAATATTTTGTAAATAATACCTACCAAGGCATGTGATCAATTAAAGGTGCAACAAGTCATTAGTGCTTTCAACAATGTTTTCCTTCCTTGAAGAGATAGTCCACCCAAAAATGAAAACTCATTTACTCACCCCACATTTTTTTCAAACCTGTTTGAGACTCTTTCTTCTGTTGAATAAAGAAGATATTTTAAAGAATGATGGAAACTGGCAGCATTTACAAGTAGGCCTTTAGCTAGTTTTTCTCAAAAAGTGGACCATTTTGCAGTTATAGCAGTCATTTTGTATTGAATTATTAGGTTCAAATACTGCATTTTGGGGCATTTTTTTTGGACTAATTTGTGCTGGATTAACTTGTCTATTAGTATCATAACGCCAGAAATATTCACTAAAATGTCTTAAATAGTCACGATAAACTGTAATTTCTTATGTATATAACAAAAAGGCAGTCATATTAAACTTTTATTAAAAGTCAGAATTTGGCCATCTGAATAATGAAACTTAATAATAATAAAGTGCTTCACTATTTTTTTTCTGCCTCTCCTTTAAAAAAAAGTTAATATTAAAATTCATGGTTAACAGCGATGGCCTATGTTTTAGCATTAAATGGGACATATTATGCCCCTTTTTCATTCATTCATTCATTCATTTTCCTTCGGCTTAGTCCCTTTATTAATCAGGGGTCGCCACAGCGGAATGAACCGCCAACTTATCCAGCATATGTTTTATACAGCGGATGCCCTTCCAGCTGCAACTCAGTACTGGGAAACATCCATACACTCTCACATTCACACTCATATACTACGGCCAATTTAGTTTATTCAATTCACCTACAGCGCATGTCTTTGGATTGTGGGGGAAACCGGAGCACCCGGAGGAAACCCACGCCAACACGGGGACAACATGCAAACTCCACACAGAAATGCTATCTGGCCCAGCTGGGACACGAACCAGCGACCTTCTTGCTGTGAGGCGACAGTGCTAACCACTGAGCCACCATGCCACCCCTTGAAGCCTTCATCAAACAGGTAATTTTGACAATTTGTGATGGCATAGCAGTTAAAAAAACTCAACAAGGGAGGTCTGTATGGGACAAAAATCGACAAATTTGGAACTTTTTGAAGTGGTGGTTGGGTCGTTCAAACCACTCAAACCTCCCCATCCTACAGGGCCTACATAGTGGGGTTTTTTCTTATACTATGGATGTCAATGGCTACCATTTTCCAATGTTTTTCAATATATCAACAGAAAAACAAAAATTCCCCCAAAATTTTGAACCTAAAAGCAATTAAATTCTCATTTTTAGGTGAACTATCCCTTTAATTAATTTACTTAAGTCACTTTCTCTTAACCACGTTCTTGGTTCCCACCAGCTCTGCACATTTTCCATGTCTTCTTAACCAAATGCACCTGATTCAGATCATCAGCTCATTAGCACAGACTGAAAGACCTGTAATGGGTGTCACAGACAAAGGAGACATTCAAAACATGCAGTGTTGGTGGTCCTCCAGGAACGTGGTTGAGAAACACTGACCTAAGTAACCGTTATATTATCTGACACTTACTTCGCACAACTTAGCAGACCTTTAAGAGTCTTGTTTACACACCACAATGGAGACGAACCTGACGTTCCACAGATACTGCAAAACTTGATCAAGATTAAAACTAAAAACAACTTGAAGTCCCAGTAAATAAGCTACAACAGCGGCAGATGCTGGATTCCAGTGACTCTTGTGTGAGAAAAAAATAGGATATGGTTTCTCATCGTCTCGCTATAAATAACTCCTCTGCTAGCTGGTCATTTGATCCCATGACATGGATGCTGATCTGTGTGTGTTTGTGTATGTGGAGATACAGGAAAATAACATATCACATTAAAAACATCATCCAAAAGCCATTCCGCACATTTCTACTTTGGCACCTACAGTACGTTTTCCCTCCATTCAGGTCTTCACTGTTCCTACAATAACATGCATCTTAATGGCAATCGGTTTCTCTACACGCACACGTTAAAGATTTCTAATATTGCACATACAGTAAGACATTTCCAAAAACGTTTACAGCAATGTAAACCATTTAAACGTTCATATCCTTATACAGCTCAAGACAAAATCATTAACTCTCTTGTGAATTTTTAATTTTTCCCAAGTGCTCAAGATACCTTTTTTTCAACATAAAAGTTTTAATGACTAATTTATTTTGTGTTTACAGTACTTGCAGCAGGGAAAATAAGTATTGAACACGTCATGTTTTTTCCTGGGAATAATATTTTTAAAGGAGCTGCTGACATGGAACTGAACCAGATACTGGTAAAAACCCAAACAATACAAACATGAAAATAAAACAAAACAAAAAAATCTGAAAGATGAGTTGTGTGTAATAACAGTGAAATGACACAAGGAGTACTGAAGTACTGACATGTATTTAATAGTTTATATAAAAGGCTTTTTTGGTGCTGTCAGCTTAAAGACGCCTCTCATATGGAGAATGAAGTCACATGCATTGCTCAGGTGTGAGTTTCTCACAGACTTCAACAGAGTGTCAAAATCTTGAAGGTTCTGTGGGTCTCGTCTATCAAATCTGAGCTTTATTTTGTATTTTCTATTGGATTCAGATCAGGTGATTGGCTGGGCCATTCTACAGCTTGATTTTCTTTCTCTGAAAGCATTTGAGAGTTTCCTTGGCTGTGTTTTGGATCATTGTCTTGCTGAAATGTCCACCCTGGCTTCATCTCCATCATCCTGCTAATGTAGATGTTGGACTGAAGCAGCTGATATTCATTTACACTGAGGAAGGGCAGAGGGTTGCTGAAGAACTACTGAGAGATTTCAGCTGCTGTCTGGGCTTTCACTGCCGAACTACACCTCCCTTTCATCATCTGTTCAATACTTTTTTCCGGCGTCATTTCATTTTATTACACATAACTTCATTTGTAAACTAATTAAATTTTTCTTTGCATATATGGATTTCTTTGGTTGTTACCAATATCTGGTGACAATTTCAAGTGGATGTGTTTATACTTATTTTTATTTATGTATATATTCATGTGTATATGTTTATATCTTTATATGTTCATATATTTTAGTTTACTTTGATTAATTATGACAGTTTGGTGTCTAATGTGTTTTAAACAGTAAACTTATGAACATGTACAGATGTTTATACTTAGCTTTTATTAAGTGTATGTTGGTTCATGTCAAAGGGGCGGGGCTTCGCCTTGAAAAAAGGCAGCCCCAAACGCAAATTCACTGTCAGTTAACCTGGCGAGCGACCGAGCTACTGTGGTGCCGTAAGCAATTTGTGACCTGTCTGTGTATACTAGTGTGGTTGTACATATATCGTTTGTTTGTTTGCTGTTTATTTGTTCTTTTATTTTTGGTTATTTTGTTACTTTGCTGGGTTTTTGGGTTATTTTGGTATTCACTCTCGTACACTGTAAATAAACCATCACTTTGCACGTTACATCAGCGAGTAGTGCCATCATTTTTTTTCAAGGTTTTTCTCGCTTACCATATCTCAAGAACCCACTACGAGCCTTCCTGGTTCGTCAACCTCACACAACAGCACCTTTAGAAATATGTTTTCAGAGAAAAATGATGACGTGTTCAATACTTATTTTCCTCCTTTGTACACCGAAAAAATAAATGCATTTCTTACTTCAATTTTTTTGTCTTGTTTCTAGTCCAAATATCTAAAAATTCTTAAATCAAGAAGCATTTTCTAGACAAGCAAAACATATAGTCTTGTTTTCAGAAATATAAAAGTCAAAATGAAGTAAGCTTTTCCTTAAAACAAGCAAAATAATAATCTTGTTTTTAGTTTTAGCTTACCCCATTTGCAGATTATTTTGCTTGTTTTATGGAAAAACACATTTAATTTTGGCATATTATTTCTGAAAACAAAACAATATTTTTTGCTCGTCTAGAAAATGCTTCTTAATTAAATTTTTTTTTTAGATATTTGGACTAGAAACAAGACAAAAAATTTAAGTAAGAAAAGCATTTTTATGCAGTGTAGTGTTTTATTTGTTATTTTGCAAGATACTAGTATTCAGCATAAAGTGCAGTTAAAAGGCTTAACTAACTATGTTAAAGTAATTGGATAACAGTGACCTTAAAAAATATAAAAATTGCTTTCATTCCAGCCAAACTAAAACTAAATATGAACTAAATATTATTAAAACAATCAAATAACTCTAAATTTACCTCAATTAAACATCACTTGGAAAATATTTGAAGAATAATCAAAAAAACATTCACAGGAGGGCTAATAACATTGTCTTGGACTGTACCTTTGTTCCTCTAAGATCCATCCTCCCTGGGTTAGTAACTCATTAAAGTGTGACCACATGAAATCGGGCAGCAGGTGACGCTCTCTCTGGAAAGTACAGTAAGTGTGCCGGTTTCCACCCGTGTGAAATGAAATGGACAGACTCTCGGTCCATTGACAGTCTCTAGGTGTGTAGTTGTTTTTTTTCCAGTGGGAAGTGAAGCTGGCGTTAAGACTTGAAGACGTGCACGGCGCGCACCACGTACTGTCTGCAGATGGGGCACTCGCTCATCCTCTTTCCGCATTTGGTGCAGGTCACCATGTGTCCGCACTCCAGCAGAACGCAGTCGATCGCGGCGTCCATGCAGATCCGGCACAGGTTCTCATCAGCGCCACCCAGCTGAGCCACTTGCACACCATCTGCAAGACAATATGGGGCTGTTTACACCTGGACACATGCATTTTTTTCTGATTGGAGGGCTAACCTGCAATGGACTAGTGTAAATGTCCTCTGAAACACGTTCATATGGTGGCCGAGAGAGCTTAACATGCTGCAATATTAACCCTTGTGTGCTGTTGGAGATGTTTTCATCCACTCTGGAGTGATTTTGAGTCTTAATTTGGCCTCATCTTTCTCTGTGTTTCAGCAAATGTGATGATTTTTGGTGACAAATCTTTTTTTGACACATATTTTGAAAAAATGCTTTGAAAATGTACAAAAATTCATCAATACACTTTGGGCAAATTGACTTCTCTTTCGTTATGTTCGGGGCTGTTTTTGCCCCATTGACTTCCATCATAATGACATTTTTTGATTGCAAAGCCATGACAGCATATAATCATGCATTCTTGCTGGTTTTCCCTGTTGGGAAGAGGTACAATTTGTCAAAAAACAGCTACTAACATAACAAAACGATAGTCAATTTGAACAATACACAAGTGTAAAATTGTTCTACATGCTAACGGTTCACATGTATTTGTTGCTTCATTACAAACATACCTTGTGAATGTTTTTTTTTTACAAAATTGTATTGGTTTTAAGATACTTGTAGTTATTTTTGAAGGTGCCAGAGAATGCATTGATACAATAATTCTACACGTTAATTGTCCACATGTATTTGTTGCATCATAGCAAACAAATGTGGACACATTTCACAATATACATGTTAAACTAACTAAAGATACACTACCTGACAAAAGTCTTGTCGCCTATCCAAGTTTTAGGAACAACAAATAATAATTTGACTTCTAGTTGATCATTTGGTATCAGAAGTGGCTTATATGAAAGGCAAAGGCCTCTAGATTACGCTTATTTTACCAAAATAAAATATGATCATGCCTTGATTTTGAATTATTTCATTAGGACAGTAAGGTCTGACTTTGCTTAGACAAAAGTCTTGTCACTTAACAGAAATAATGTCCAGTATAGAATATAAAGTCATGGTGCAGTGGAGAAAGAATGAATATTGTGTATGACTGCCATGAGCTTGGAGGACTGCATATATACATCTCTGCAATGACTCAAATCACTTATTAATAAAGTCATCTGGAATGGCAAAGAAAGCGTTCTTGCAGGACTCCCAGAGTTCATCAAGATTCATCTTGAATGCCTCCTCCTTCATCTTACCCCAGACATGCTCAATAATGTTCATTTCTGGTGACTGGGCTGGCCAATCCTGGAGCACCTTGACCTTCTTTGCTTTCAGGAACTTTGATGTGGAGGCTGAAGTATGAGAAGGAGCGCTATCCTGCTGAAGAATTTGCCCTCTCCTGTGGTTTGTAATGTAATGGGCAGCACAAATGTCTTGATACCTCAGGCTGTTGATGTTGCCATCCACTCTGCAGATAATCCACTCGACGACAATACTTTTGTCAGGCAGTGTACATTTAAACAAACTATATTAATCTTTGAGGTGGTATTGAATAAATTTATAATCCTTTTATAATTTCGCATTCTAATGCACTGTGAACACTTTGCAATACATGCAGTATTAAATTGACAGATTTTTGCTTTAAAAGACACACTTGGCAGAGAATAAAGCACACTTGAAGAAATCTCTCATATCTGACATCCTTCTAGACAGTAAATCTCAGCGGTCAAAGCTTTTAATGAATGCTAAATGTGCTTTCCGCTCTTCTGTATGGCACAGTAATCCTGCATTTGCTGATGTCAGTCTTATTATCTCTATTAATTGCTCTATATAAAAAATAGTGCACATTCCTAAAGCATCTCAAACCTGGTCCTTATCCAAAAAGCCACTTAATACATCGTCTCAGACCGGACAGCTATAATCTTCAGATCATTTTGGGCCGTTCTCCAAGCACCGTTAATCGTTATTGTAATGAAATATGGTGAGGTGCAATTACAGTAATGTGTGACAGGCTATAAAAAGACAGACAGATCACATTAGGAGCACCAAATTCACGACACGAATGTGATCATGCACGTGAAAAAGCACACATTGGATTCTCCCAGCATGCTTTGGGAAGAGTCGCTCTTCATTCATACTAATGAGATGATGGTAATTATGATGATGGTGGTGCCATAAAAACGCTGAGTCTTACCTCCGATCCCTCCATTGCATATAGGAGGAGGGTAAGCTATGACTTTAATCCACAAACAAGGTAATGGTTAGCATTGGACAGCATGTATGCATATTAAAAACTGGTCTTTTGTTGTAAACACTTTACAATAAAGTCCATTTATTCATTCATTTTATTTCGGCTTAGTCCCTTTATTAATCTGGGGTCGCCACAGCGGAATGAACCACCAACTTATCCAGCATATGTTTTACGCAGCAGATGCCCTTCCAGCTACAACCCATCACTGGGAAACATCCATACACACTCACCCACACATATACACTACGGACAATTTAGCCTACCCAATTCACCTATAGCGCATGTGTTTGGACCATGGGGGAAACCGGAGCACCCGGAGGAAACCCACGCCAACATGGGGAGAACATGCAAACTCCACACAGAAACGCCAACTGACCCAGTCGAGGCTCAAACCAGCGACCTTCCTGCTGTGAGGCGAACGTGGTACCCACTGCGCCACTGTGCAGCCCCAAAGTCCATTTAGTTAATGTTAAATAATAAACAAGCATACTATACTATGTGTCTGTTGAATGCTTAATTCTGATTGGATGATGAACATTCTATGGTGTGCCGTTATTTTCAGAAAAACGCACAGCTAAATAAATATGACATTATAAATAAACATGAATTGAATTGAACTGAATTAAAGTAGTTCCGGCAGGTTTTGAGTGCATTACAGCTCCATATCACTACGCTGAATGATTCCAGTTATTTTAAAGCCTATAAAGAGTCACAAATCACATCAAAACACAACTGAAGACTTTGGATGATTTGTGTAAGAAACTAGCGCTACACACAGGAGCAGTTTGAGGACAAAAACATGACAAAATTCTCAAATACAACATCTGAACAGTTGCTTTAACTATGGGAACTGCAGAATAATGCATCGAAGTTCATTGAATTATTAGAAAATAATGCATATCTGAGGTGTAAAGGCCACTGTGAGTTAATAAGAATCAACCACAAATGACTTTATTTACATTAACGTTAATAAAGATGAATATATAATCATTAATATTAAAATAATAAATGTATCGTTCATTGTTTGCGCAAGTTAGTAAACACATTAACATTAAAGGTGCAGTATGTAATTTTGACACCCAGTGGTTGAACTAGGTATTGCACTCCTGCTTCAAAACATGTTCACTCGGCCCCTTCTGAATGGCTGTATTTAAATGTCTGTCGTGTTGCATCTGGTGCAAACAGCGAAATTGCTTATCGCTGCAAATCTCGTGTTGTTAGGACACGGGGTTACAATGTAACCTGCTCACCTAATGTTTACGTTCGTAATATTTATATTATTTGCTAATTAATAACCACCTCATGTGGAACTCTGAATCCACGTCTCATTTCAGAGTCTGTTACTGTCCACCGGAGGTCGCATTTCGGTCGCGCACGCATACTTTGAGAGCTTTCATGACTGAATGAATCAAATATGCTGTTTTCCACCAAGGCAACCCGGGGTGCTGAAATATAATTGGCTAAACTGGCATTGGGCGGGTTAAAGGGACCAAAACAAAGACAGACGTCCCGGCACGTAACTCGCATTTTCAAAGCAGAATATCTGACTTTAGCATTGTTTTTCAGATAAACAAATGTTCACTTAGCATGTTTCTGAAATATCTGCAAACATATTATGGTATTTCTATGCTTTAGAAGAGTCAGAAACTTACATACAGCACCTTTAACTAATGGAACCTTACTGAAAAGGGTTAACCTTTTTTTAGTCTAGTGTGGTCAGGTTTATATATTTAAGTTTGCAATTTTATGTGTTATATATATATATATATATATATATATATATATATATATAAATATAAATAAACATTTTCTCAAATATACAGTGCTCAGCATATATGAGTACACCCCCCACAAATCTCTCATTTAAATAATTATTTTCTAGAGGAAGCTTTACAATATTATATTTGTGCATATACATTAGATTAGTCAGTACTGAAGCCAAATCTGGAGCTTATCTAACAAAATAACTTACGATAATGGTTCACAAATTAGTAGCCCAAATTTATATGTTAGGGAAAAATATTAAATAACAATCAAATAATTAAAAAATAGCAAAAATCAAGAGAAACAAAAAAATATAAAATTGTAGAATTTTTTTAGTTTATAATTTATTTTTGCAATATTTTGCATGAATTTAATTGTATTATCTTACCATTTCTAAAGATGTTCTGTGACTAAAATATTATTTTAATAAATATATCTGTTTAATAAATATGTTTTGTTCAAATGCACCAACATATACTACCCATATTCACTGAGAACTGGATAAAAATATTAATTTTCAAAATGGGATGTACTCTTTTTTTTATGCTGAGCACTGTATGCATGCGTGTATTTACATATGCATAATAAATATACACAGCACACGCACATATATTATGTCAAAACACTTTTATTTTGGATGCGATTAATCTTTGACCACCACTAATAAAAATTAGATTAAAAAAATATAAATTTTACAACAGTAAAACATGGCTAATAAAAAAAATAGACATAATTAAAACTAAATATAAATATTAAAATTAATAATTGATTAAAAAACAAAAACAATTTTTTTATAAAAATGATAATTTATAAAAATGACACGAGTACATGATTACAATAAAAAAAACTGAAAACAAAATATTAAAAGCTCATTTCAAAAACAATTCAATATTACATATTAAACACCAAAATAATAGTCAAGAACAATCTATTAAAACGGGAAATCTTACCTGCAGCAAGACTGTTGCTTACATTTTCCACTGCAAGAAAAAAAAGAAAAGCAAAGAATCAATTTTACGGAGCACGAGCCTATTTGAAAATGCTGATTTGGGCCTGATGCTGGACTGATTGGATTTTAGCGTTAGAAAGAAAAGACTGTCAGAAAGACTGGAGGGCTGTGATAAAGCTCTGCTGTTTCTCTCATCCGTCACTCGTCTGAATTCTTCTGTACATTTACAACAGCTGACATTCCCTCTCATTACTCTGCCAATTATACAGCCAGCAGAATAAAAAAATGCTCTGTTATATAACATCACATGAACTGCTCAACATCAATCTTTCTCTTCTAGCAAAATCAATCTGCTTAAGTAACATTTTATTGAAACGTGTTCCCTTAAAGGGGACCTATTATGCCCTTTTTTACAAGATGTAAAATAAGTCTCTAATGTCATCAATCACACTGATGAGTGTGTATGTGAAGTTTCAGCTCAAAATAACCCACAAATAATGTTTTATAAGTCTCTGAAACGGACCCTTTTAGGCTTTGATCACAATTGTGCCGTTTTGGTGACTGTCGCTTTAAATTCTAATGAGATTGTGCTCTTTTCAAATGAGGGTGGAGCTACAAATGCCTGCGTGTCAGCATAGTGGCAGATTCAAAACAGGACTAACCTTCTATGCTAATGAGATAGAGATGGTCACTAGTGGGCGGGGCTTTCCCCCTCTGATGACACATACAAAGGGAGAATGTCAATCAAAGTGTTTCTCAAGTGTGATTATAAAAATACACTTAATAGATTTTTACCATTAGAAGCTGTTTATATTCACACACTGTTGCCACAAAACTGTGTTTAAACCCTTTCTAAAAGAGATTTTTGCATAATAGTTCACCTTTAAAGTTGCCAGTCTCCATCATTCTTGAGTATTTTTGTTTGACCATAGATGCTTTAGAAACAATGACGAGCTCTTAACTTGCTTTATAGTGTGAGGAAGTTGAATACTAAAAGAATTTGTGGTGAAAACAACATTATTTATGTTGTATAAAAAATTCAACCAATCAGAATAGAAGGCAGCACATCATGTCAAAACAGCTTTTTAGCTTCACCCCTCTATATGAAGCAGCGAATGGCTTAATCTACTCAATCTCGCTACACGCACTCACACACACACACATATATATACACATACATACATACATACATATTTATATACATACATATTTATATATATAGGGCTGCACGATTAATCGGAAAAAGATCACAATCTCGATTCGACCCCCCATGCGATCTTGATCCAGTATCTCTACGATTCAGCCAATGATATTTAAATAGTGTTGAAAGAGTTACATACTGTCTTTATAAGGTATAATTCACCCAAAAATGTCATCTCTGACAATGCCACACATAGGCCTAATATTATTACTGTTGTTTTACCATATGTTTGAGAATAACAATAATAATAGTCTACTCAACCTTAATAAATTAACCTTTATTTTACATCTACAGAATTGTGAGAAAATCGTGATCTTGATTTTAAGCAAAAAGAATTGTGATTCTCATTTTAGCCAGAATCGTGCAGCCCTAATATATATATATATGTAAATGGGACGGTATAAAAAATCATCATTCTTTATGTTTTAAACAACATTATATGCCGTTTTAAACATGTTCAACTAGTTTAAAGTGAAAACCAACTGATTTTAGGGAGTTTTAATTGTTGTCGTTCAGCGTGGCGGGAAACAGCTTTACAGGGCCTAAAACAGAAAGTGATAATAACTGCTTAAAACAATTAAAATCACCATTCCTTCTGCTTTAAACAATAATATATGCAGTTTTAAGCATGTTTAATTAGTGTAAAGTATTTTTGACTTTTTTGGGTTAACCATCCCTTTAATATGGACAAGCATCTTAAAAAGCGGGCAGCACGGTGAAGCAGTGGGTAGCACAATCGCCTCACAGCAAGAAGGTCACTGGTTCGAGCCCCGGCTGGGTCAGTTGGCATTTCTGTGTGGAGTTTGCATGTTCTTTCCTCCGGGTGCTCCGGTTTCCCCCACAGTCCAAAGACATGCGCTATAAGTCAATTTGATGAACTAAATTGGCCGTAGTGTATAAGTGTGTGGGTGAATGTGTAGGGATGTTTCCCAGTGATGGGTTGCAGCTGAAAGGGCATCCGCTGCGTAAAACATATGCTGGATAAGTTGGCGGTTCATTCCACTGTGGCGACCCCTGATTAATAAAGGGACTAAGCCGAAAAGAAAATGAATGAATGAATGAATCTTAAAAAGCACTTGAGTGATGAACGTCCCGTTGTGCAGGAGTTTTAATGCACAAACTATTAATTAACGCAGTTTAATGCAGTGACTCTTACTGGATCTTCTGTTGAGCTGGTTCTCTCTGTACAGGCGATGGACTCGCTCCACCAGTTCCCACTTCTCACAGCAGCCGGAAAAGTTGACGAAGTTACGTGCAAGAATCTCCTTGAGCTGCCGCACTGTCAGGCTCTCAATGTCGTCCTCATGGGCCAGATCCGAGAGCGAGGCTCGAGCACGCCGCTGTGTCGCTGGACTCGCCTGTTCACACACACAAAAACATGCATTTAACTGCACAAAACATTTCTACATTTACAGTTAAAGTCAGAATTATTAGCCCTCCTGTATATTATTTTCCCCCATTTCTGTTTACCATTTTTAGAAGTTCAGCTGATATTACAGCAGATTTCTCATGATCTACTACTGCAGATGCTCTTCTCAAGTATTTGCCAAACACCAAGCAGAAGTGTCGTATGAATTATGAATGTTAATGGAGGCTCAGTGAGAATCGAGGGGTTTTAAAGTAAACCCAATCATCATTCAGTCGCTCAGCGCAGACTGGTTTCAGCAGAAATAAACTCAGGGTGTTTTTTTTTTTTCTCACCTCCAGCATGTCGTCATGAGACTCCAGGTTGAGGAGGGAAACTGACGCAGCATCTCCATGATCCTGAAGAAGGAAAATAAACACAGAAATCAAGAGTCAGAGTTTGTCTTCAGGTGATCAGATCAGAGCAGAGTCACTGTTTCTCCTCTTGAAAAATGAGAATATACAGTTGAAGTCCGAATTATTAGCCCTCCTGAATTATTCTCCAATTTCTGTCGGGATAGTATTTTTTTTCAACACATTTCTAAACATAATAGTTCCAATAACTCATTTCTAATATCTTTGCCATGATGACAGCACATAATATTTGACTAGATATTTTTCAAGATACTAGTACTCAGCTTAAAGTGACATTTAAAGGCTTAACTAGGTTAATTAGGTTAAAGTTAGGGTAATTAGGCAAGTCATTGTATAACAGTGGTTTGTTCTGGAGACAATTTTAAAAAATTATTAAATAATTAAAAATATTGCTTAAGGGGGCTAATAATATTGACATATATTGACATATTAAAATGGGTTTTAAAAATTAAAAACAGCTTTTATTCTAGCCGAAATAAAACAAATAAGACTTTCTCCAGAAGAAAAAATATTATAGGAAATACTGTGGAAAAAATCCTTTCATTGTTAATCATCATTTGGGAAATATTTTAAAAAGAAATTAACAAATTCACGGGTGAGCGAATCATTTTGACTTCAACTTCAGTATATATTTGTATAAAAGCATCAAAAAAAAGCATCAGAAAAACTCTTTAAAAATTAGATTATGCCCTACAGAAATGATCATCTAATATAATTACAAAAAAATCTGTGTATCTATATATCTATATTACAAGGAAATGTGTTTAATTCTATGTATTGCATACTACTAGATAATATTAATTACATTTTTTGGGGAAGCAAATCACATTACAAACAGGAATATTTTGCTTGTTGTCTTGTCTAGAGCAGCAGGAGTTGCTAATAATATTGACCTTAAAATGTTTTTTTTTTTTAATTAAGAACTGCTTTTATTCTAGCCGAAATAAAACAAACAAGACTTTCTCCAGAAGAAAAAATATTATAGGAAATACTGTGAAAAATTCTTTGCTCTACTAAACATTGTTTGGGAAATATTTGAAAAAGAAAAAAGCTTTCAAGCTTATTCTACTTCCCATCTATCCATCTCACATACTTGCAATTATCATCCACTGGTTCTGCACATTACAGACTCAATCATGGACTGCAGTGATTTGTTCTTGGTGTCTTCATTCACATAAGGATGCAGCAGCAGCACTGTACAGATGGTTTTCTCTCTGTCTTTTACTATTTGGCACATTCAGAACAATTAGCTAATGGCTCTGCGTTTGCTCCTGTGCGCCTGAAGAATGACTGTGTGTTTATGAGGAAGCACATGGACTGAGATCTCTCACATGGGCCACATGCGGACCCCGTACAGCTCCGTATTAATAATAAATGGGTCATTCTGCTAACTCACTGTCTCCTTTAGCCAACACACACTTTAAATGGGACATATCATGAAAATTGGACTGTTTAAAGTGAAATCAAAATATATATATATTTTTTAATGTTAGTATCAGTATGTTAGTCTTAAGGATATCTATAATATACACTGTAAAAAATATCTGTTAATTAACAGTTTCCATATTTATAGTGTTTTCCATTTATTTACGGTTGTGAATTGCATTATGGGATGTTGATTTCTGCTCTGTCGACTTTTGATGTTGAAAATTCAACTCTATTCAACTCGACATTTTAGGAGTTTGAAATAATAAAATCTATAAGAAATAATAATATATAGAGAAATAAGTCATTAAAGGACCTGCTGAGATCATTTCAGTGATCATCTTGTTAACTCAGGTGAGAATGTTGACCAGCACAAGGCTGGAGATCATTATGTCAGGCTGATTGGGTTAGAATGGCAGACTTGACATGTTAAAAGGAGGGTGATGCTTGAACTCATTGTTCTTCCATTGTTAACCATGGTGACCTGCAAAGAAACACTTGCAGCCATCATTGCGTTGCATAAAAATGGCTTCACAGGCAAGGATATTGTGGCTACTAAGATTGCACCTAAATCAACAATTTATAGAATCATCAAGAACTTAAAGGAAAGAGGTTCAATTCTTGTTAAGAAGGCTTCAGGGCGTCCAAGAAAGTCCAGCAAGCGCCAGGATCGTCTCCTAAAGAGGATTCAGCTGCGGGACTGGAGTGCCACCAGTGCAGAGCTTGCTCAGGAATGGCAGCAGGCAGGTGTGAGCACATCTGCACGCACAGTGAGGCGAAGACTTTTGGAAGATGGCCTGGTGTCAAGAAGGGCAGCAAAGAAGCCACTTCTCTCCAAAAAAAACATCAGGGACAGATTGATCTCCTGCAAAAAGTATGGCGAATGGACTGCTGAGGACTGGGGCAAAGTCATATTCTCCGATGAAGCCCCTTTCCGATTGTTTGGGGCATCTGGAAAAATTCTTGTCCGGAGAAGAAAAGGTGAGCGCTACCATCAGTCCTGTGTCATGCCAACAGTAAAGCATCCTGAGACCATTCATGGACAATTTTGCCCAAAAGCACAGCCATGAATAAAGAATGGTACCAAAACACCCTCCAACAGCAACTTCTTCCAACAATCCAACAACAGTTTGGTGAAGAACAATGCATTTTCCAGCACGATGGAGCACCGTGCCATAAGGCAAAAGTGATATCTAAGTGGCTCGGGGACCAAAACGTTGAAATTTTGGGTCCATGCCTTGGAAACTCCCCAGATCTTAATCCCATTGAGAACTTGTGGTCAATCCTCAAGAGGCGGGTGGACAAACAAAAACCCACTAATTCTGACAAACTCCAAGAAGTGATTATGAAAGAATGGGTTGCTATCAGTCAGGATTTGGCCCAGAAGTTGATTGAGAGCATGCCCAGTCGAATTGCAGAGGTCCTGAAAAAGAAGGGCCAACACAGCAAATACTGACTCTTTGCATAAATGTCATGTAATTGTCGATAAAAGCCTTTGATACGTATGAAGTGCTTGTAATTATATTTCAGTACATCACAGAAACAAAGATCTAAGTTTAGCAGCAAACTTTGTGAAAACTAATATTTGTGTCATTCTCAAAACTTTTGGCCACGACTGTACAACACCAACCCAGACAATATATTACTTTAAACCAGAGGTGGGAAATAAATTTTTCCAAGGGGCCACATCAGACTCTGGGGCGGTTTTAGAGGGCCAGACCAATACAGTTAATGTGTATTCAAAAAACCAAAAAACAAACATTCTGTGAAACTATTTGATGAACATTCATAAAAACTCTAAAGTTTAAAAAAGTATTTTAAAGACCAGCATCACAATATCACCTTCACATAAATGCCACGGGGTTGTTTGTTTGATTGCTTCACCTTAGTTAATTTTTATTAATTTATTTATAAATTTATTCATTCATTCATCTATTTATTTATATATTTTTTTATGTTCAGTGAGCGAATCTAGCCTGTGTTGGGCTGAACAAGTGCACTGAAGTCAGGTTGAATGTGATGTTATGATCATCACTATGTTATTTACAAAACTCTTATTGGGAAAACTCCACTATATTTACAGTCACTTCTTAACATTCAGAAAACATGTGGAAATCTGCGTTCTAGTAGTTTTATTAATCTTTGTATACCCAAAGTTCACGCTTCATTTGGTCGCTCTCTTTTCAGTTTTCCACTGCTGATGCTTGGAATAATCTGCAGCAGACCTTAAAGCTCAACACTTTTACTCTACTATCATTCTTTAAATTCAATCCAGTCAGTAGTACAAGATCCCTGTGCTTGCTTTTAGTTTTTCCTTGGTTTTATATCTTATTATCTGCATCTGTGGAATTGTTATTGTATTGTGTCCCTGCTGCTTCGTATCTGCTTTTTATGTTGCCTCTTGGCCAGGTCGTCATTGTAACTGAGAACTGGTTCTCAATTGACTTACCTGGTTAAATAAAGGCTATCACTGAGAGAGGATCTGTATCTGGATTTGTTAAATCATTAATCTGAGGTAATTAGTCTACCTTTATTACTGTGTAATTTCATACAAAGTGTGAAGCTGCCTGGTGGGTTCCTGTCACATGACTCGTGGTTCGCTTGCGGCGCTCTGAAATGTTTCAAAACTTGAGCGTGACATACCGCATGTGCATCCCTACCTATTTGCTAAAACGCGATATGTGAAAGTCCCCTTTTGTTGACTCGCAATATCAGACCTGTGCATTGCAAGCCCCTGTTTGCAGTTGAATTTAAATTAAATAAATACTTCACGCGGGCCGATTAAAGAAGTCCAGCGGGCCGTAAAATGCCCAGGTCTGCTTTAAACTATTAAAAATGTTAGTAAAAGTCACTTTTTTGAACTTTTAGGTTAAAAGTTGTTGGAAGCAAGATCAAGGTTTCATAATGCAACTCAAAAGCAGAAATAAATGGGGAAAAAATAAAATAAAATCATATCAAATACAGAAAACTGCTAATTTACGGGTATTTTTACAGTGTTTTTAGAAGATATAAACATCTTTCCACCTAAATGGATCAACGTTTTTTTTCACATCACCTCATACTTCAGTTTCTCATCAAATCTTCTGACCAATCAAATGTGCTCTAGTGTCTGACATGCCCCGCCCACTTTAAAATGCAACTGCAATATGAGCTTGAGCTCAACCACTCTCACTGGCAGAGCTATGATAAAAACAAATGCTATTGGCTTTTTTTTGAAAAAGGGGAGGAGCTACTCTATGTCCCGCCCTCTCTTCACGTTTCAGTTGAGATTACATCACACATCGAACAAAAGTGCACATTTCAAATCACCTCACAGGATCCTTAAGTGCTATAATCAAGTGTATCTACCAACTAGGGATGCCAACGATTAATCAATAATTGGTAAAAAAGATAGTTCACACAAAAATAACAATATTATTGACCCGCCAACTGGATTTTACCAAGTAGGACATGTTCCTGGATTAACATCTATGCTAATCCTAGGAAAACATTCCAATCAGTCAATCAGAATTAAGGGATACGTTTACTGTTAATTTTGAGTTTAGGCTTACGGTTAGCTTTATGCACTTCCACATGATTGTTATCCAACTATTATTCTTATCTGATTTTGGGAATAATTTACAGTTATGGTTGGGTTTAGGGGTAAGGAATAGGTATGGATTACGTTTTTGAACAAAAATGATGTTCCAGGATCAACATAGATGTTAATCCAGGATCGCATCGTACTTGGAAAAATCATGACGTGCCTTAATGACCTGAGCAGTTTTTACATTTTCATAAACACACATTTATTGTGCACTGTATTGTAAGGTGACAGACTTTTTACAGTTTCTGCACATCATGCTAGTCGATGAGTTTAGTCAACTTTACTCCTCAACATCTACATAAATGTATTAAATAATCATTCAGAGTGGTTCTGGTTTAGACTAGAAGCTGTAAGCTCTTCCTCTTCAAGATCATCTGACTGTTTGAACATTTAAAGCAATAATATACTACTTTCTGAGTGAGACTTGATTGTTTAGTTGTTTCTGTCAGAATTGCATGTGTAGGAGGATTAATTCGTTTTTATTACTTATTGGCTACTCACTGTCACACCGTGTCCTAACTACATGCGACATGGCATCTCGACACGTGATAAAACTGATCATTTTCAGGTTAAAATTTGTGTTTGTCCTAATCTGCAACAGCGACGTGCAAAATTTCTATTTTGGAAACTATTTCCGCTACGTTGCTGCAAAACAACAGCATAAACTACTATGTCAATGATCACCTCAGGTACTGATTATGGGCTTTATTCAGTGTTAAATGCTACCAATGTGAGATTGAACACCAAGCAGCAGCAGATAGTTCACCTTAGATCTTGAAAATAAAATAACTAGCAAACGGTTTGGAAATAAAAGTCAAACCAAAAACATCAGTCACTCAGCCCATGTACGTTTAATAATGTTAAATATGTATTCATTAGATTATAACCCTTACCATTTCACTGGCAGTGCAGTGGCTGATATTTAAATGAATGACTGGTATTTAAATGTTTCTGTCGTGTCACGTTTGGTGCAGATCACTTCTACCTGGCAACCTGTTTGTTTGCGGGAACGGGCAAGTAGCAGGCTAACTTTCTGTTGACTGGATTGCAACTGTATGAAGTGTATTGCCTTTATTTAATTGAAGACCTTCCCTAGGGTGGCATGGTGGCTCAGTGGTTAGCACTGTCGCCTCACAGCAAGAAGGTCACTGGTTCGAGTCCCAGCTGGGCCAGTTGGCATTTCTGTGTGGAGTTTGCATGTTCTCCCCGTGTTGGCGTGGGTTTCCTTTGGGTGCTCCGGTTTCCCCCACAGTCCAAACACATGCACTATAGGGGAATTGAATAAACTAAATTGGCCATAGTGTATGTGTGTGTGTGAATGAGAGAGTGTATGGGTGTTTCCCAGTACTGGGTTGAAGCTGGAAGGGCATCCGCTCCATAAAACATATGCCGGAATAGTTGGCGGTTCATTCCACTGTGGCAACTCCTGATAAATAAGGCACTAAGCTGAAGGAAAATTAACGAATGAATGAATGAATGAAGACCTTCCCTAATGCCGATCGCGCAACAAGTCACAGACACCTCTATCTCTCCTGTAAGTGGTGATTAAATGCCACTATAGCATGTAAAGGCTCCACCCCTCTTCTGAAAAGCAGCAGCTCATTTGCATTTAAAGGGACACACACAAAAACGATGTGTTTTTGCTCACATCCAAACAGGTGGAAACTTTACAAGCTATAATGTATGATCTGTGAGGGATTTTGAGTTGAAACTTTACAGACATTCTGGAAACACCAGATTTTAAATTTTTTTTTATTTACACTTTATAAAATCTCGCCTTTAAAACTGCTTAGTTATCAAACCTAGTCATTCACCTCTTAGGAACTTTCACGTCTGCTCTGTTAATCTGAACGTTGCGTCACGCAGGAATTACCAGACGACCTTCCAGCATTACGTAAGATGCTCAGCAAGTCAGACCTAAAAAAAAGGCTTAACCGTCACAGCAAGCCTCGTGGGGTACAGCTGTTTTCAGCATCCACACGTCACGTCGCATTAAAACACATCAGAATGAATGAATGTTTAGTGACCGAGGGCTGTAAGCAGATTAATAACTGTACAGAGAACAGGAGTCAACAGATCAGGGGGTAAAAATGTGGAAGATTGTGAAGAAATCCTCTCTGGCTGTGTTTAGAAAGTGAACAGCATTCTGAAAATAACTCATTTAGCATGCTTCAACTGTTCAACATTTATAATGCAGTATGCATGTTAACGGCAGGGCTGGCATAATAAAACAAGTGATACAATGAACACAGTTTTTAAAAATATTAAAGAAAAAATGAAACATCATTTCCACATAAATGTGTAAACATTGTTTTTAACATTCATTCATTTTCTTTTCGGCTTAGTCCCTTTATTAATCAGGGGTTGCCACAGCGGAATGAACCACCAACTTATGCAGCATATGTTTTACGCAGCGGATGCCCTTCCAGCCGCAACCCAGTACTGGGAAACACCCATACACTCTCATTCACACACATACACTACGGACAATTTAGCTCATTCTATTCACCTATAGCGCATGTGTTTGGACTTGTGGGGGAAACCGGAGCACCCGGAGGAAATCCAAGCCAACACGGGGAGAACATGCAAACTCCACACAGAAATGCCAACTGACCCAGCCAAGGCTCGAACCAGCGACCTTCTTGCTGTGAGGCGACAGTGCTACCCACTGCGCCACCGTGCAGCCCCATTTCTATTATATAAACAATTTAAAATAAACATAGATAATATAAAATACTATCTAAAAACTCTATTTAAATTGCCTGTACTTGATTTGTCTGATTAAAATCATTGTTATTTTAGTGTTGATGAATAACTGTTGTAGGTTTTATTATATGTCTACTTAATGTATAGATTTAAAGGTAACCATTAAATCACCACCTAGGTTAAACCACCATCAGACGCTTTGGTACTGCAAGGCAAACGCCAGATCACAAATCATATATGAGTAAAATAAATGAGTAAGAAATGAGTAAAATAAAATAAATGAGTAAGAAATATATATAGTTATATAAGTTTTAGGAATCTCAGAGTCATCTCTGCAATGACTCAAATAACTTATAAATAAAGTCATCTGGAATGGCAAAGAAAGCGTTCTTGCAGGACTCCCAGAGTTCATCAAGATTCTTTGGATTCAACTTCAATGCCTCCTCCTTCATCTTACCCCAGACATGCTCAATAATGTTCATGTCTGGTGACTGGGCTGGCCAATCCTGGAGCACCTTGACCTTCTTTGTTTTCAGGAACTTTGATGTGGAGGCTGAAGTATGAGAAGGAGCGCTGTCCTGCTGAAGAATTTGCCCTCTCCTGTGGTTTGTAATGTAATGGGCAGCACAAATGTCTTGATGCCTCAGGCTGTTGATGTTGCCATCCACTCTGCAGACTCTCGCACGCCCCCATACTGAATGTAACCCCAAACCTTGAATTTTCCTTGACCAAACTTGACGGATCTCTGTGAGAATCTTGGGTCCACGTGGGTTCCAGTAGGTCTTCTGCAGTATTTGTGATGATTGGGATGCAGTTTGCCAAATGATCAACTAGAAGTCAAGTTATTATTGGTTGCTCTTACAACTGGGATCGACGACAAGACTTTTGTCAGGTAGTGTATGTATAATAATATAATATATAGATTGTTTTATGTTTTAATATTACATTTTTTTTTTAAATGAAAGTCTTTATAAATAGCAACAGGCATTCATACTAAATAAAATAAAATAAAATAAAATAAAATAAAATTATGGTAATGCAATGCAAAGAAAAATATCATCAAAGTGCCATTTAAAATAAAGATTAAAATAAAATAAAAATCTTGTGCTAATGCAACGCATAGAAAAACATCATCAAAATGACATTTTCTTATGAGAAATGCATTTAGCAATAATAATAATAAAAAACTGCTTTACCTGATTGTTTGTCCCTGAGCTATCGCTGCGGCTGAGAGCTTCTCCCTGAGACGCGGCCGCAGACAGTGCCGACTGCTGGGAGGATGAGCGCGCTGCGGAGGCTGGCGGCGTGGAGAGTGAGCGCGGGAGTGACGGCAGACTGTCCGTATCCGCTTCCTGTTCTTCTTCCTCCTCCTCCTCTTCCTCGTCCTCCCCCAGCTCCAGCTCAGCGCCCAGATGGCAGAGCACCAGGTCCACCAGGTCCTGCTTTTCCCTGCAGGTGTCGGTGTTGATGTTGCGCAGCGTCAGGTACTGCCGCAGGTCTCTGACGCGCAGCCGCATGAGCCGTGGCCGCTGGAAGGCCGTTCCCCACAGCAGGTGGCAGGTGGAGCAGCGCCGCAGATTCTCCTGCAGCACCGAACACAGCGAGCAGAAGCTCTTCTTGCAATCAGAGCAAACGTGCTGTTAAAGACAGAGACAGAGAGAGAGATGAACTGAGAAATCTACATTCCTTTGATCTTTTGACATGTGAGAGGTCAAAAATAAACATCCTGGAAGTTTCAGAACTGTTTACACGTCAACACTGTAGCCAAACACGGAAAAGTTTTTCTTTTTGCATTTTAAAATAGTTTCACATGACAAAGTTTTCAAAATGATCCAAGTTTACACATCTATGAAAGCAACTAAAAAAACTATATTACGTAGGCCAGGCTAGTAAACAATGACTTTATTTGTAACTCCGCCTTCGTAGAAGATCAACGCCTGCTTTACAAAATTTCCTGTTTAGCTCCACCCACTGATTCACAACTTAGTAGTAAATAATGACTTCATTATATAATAATTTGACTAAACTCCACCTCGGTCAAAGATCATCACCTACTTCTACATGACTGCCTGTTTAGCCCCGCCCACTGATGCAACAGTTAAGTAATCAAGCAAAAAGTTCTATTAAATGTGTCTTTTTTTAATTTGTGAAGTTTATTTATAAACTAATTGTGGATCACGTGCTTATGATTGACCACGGCTGGTCCCGCTTTAGCTAACAAATGATTCACCAATCAGATGATACTTAACACACTATAAATAACCAGAGTTTCATACCTCAGTTATCTTTGTCCTGAAGAATCGCCCCCCTCCCACCCCTACTCCTCCCTTTTCCTAGAAAGGGCGACACGGCGGCCCAGTGGTTAGCACTATTGCCTTACAGCAAGAATGGTACTGGTTTAAGTCCTTACTAGGCCAGTCGATGTTTCTGTACAGAGTTTACATGTTCTCCCCATGCTCCCAGGTTTCCTGGTTTCCTCCCACAGTCCAAAGACATGCGACATAGCTTCTGCAGCTTCTCCACGATGGACGTCCAGCTTCTTCAGCCTCCAGCGCCTAGACTGCTGCTCCACACAGGAAGTTTAGCCAAAAGAATAATGGTCGTGCCCAACAGAGCCTAGTTACTCTAGAGGTTTTTTAAATTTTTTTCCTTCAATTGAAGTTTTTGGTGAAGTTTTTTTTCCTCGCAACTGTCATCACTTGCTTGCTTGGATCGGGACTTGTGAAGCTGTGCTTCAGTGGATTTGCTCTACAGTGTTTGAACTTCCAGCAGTGAAATTTAAACCACACTGAACTAAACTAAACTGAACTTCAACTCTGTAATCTGGACTATGTTAAGCTGCTTTGACACAATCTATATTGTGAAAAGCGCTATATAAATAAACTTGACTTGACATAGGTGAACTGACCAAACCAAACTGGCACCATAGAAGAGCTCTTAGCCAGCAGTATATCTCTCCATAGCAATCCCTATGATCTGTCATTAGCCATAATCAAGCCAGGGGCCTCGAGACCTACCTGAGCTCAAACTCCCCTCTCGCCCTGCAAACGTGAGGGAGTCCAGGGCTCGAGGATCTTATGAGCGCAGGGCTCTCTCTCAGGACAGCATGCCAAACATGCTTTATAATCAATCATCAGCTAAGTGTGAACTCTTGAAATAGTCTTTATTTGCTGTGTTATTACGCAGGACTTAAAACTGTACTATAGAAAAATGTACTATACACACACATGCAAGTATTTAAATGAATAAAATGTATTAAATATAAACCTACATAATAAAGCATCAGTTAGTTCACAACATTTTTGAAACCCATGTTTATAACACTCCCTTAAACAAAGTCTGCTTTGTGATTTAGGAGACACGAGCTCTAAACAAAACCATAATGAACAACCGATTGGTAAATGTTTTGAATCTTAATGAAGCAGTATTTGGATAGCGCCCATCAGCACTGACAATGCAATCGTCAGTAACAGCGGTGCATCTCAGGCCATCAGTTTTATTTCCTCTGAATACAAGAACCAAAGTATAACTCACTTAATTACCAAAACAATGTCCCCGATGTTTTATGCAAACGCCAAAGGTTACATAACCAGCTAATATGTGTGCATTAGACCAGGGATTTCATTACGTCATGCATTGATTGTTTTGACTGACGCTGACAGAATCCATCTTTAAATGACTTCATTTCTCTCCCAGTTCTGAGAAGCAGTTGTCTACATCACTGCCTGTTAAGCTCCGACCAACCAATTCAATAGTAAATAACGAATTTGGCGGCACAGTGGCTCAGTGGTTAGCACTGTTGCCTCACAGCAAGAAGGTCGCTGGTTCGAGTCCCGGCTGGGCCAGTTGGCATTTCTGTGTGGAGTTTGCATGTTCTCCCCGTGTTGGCGTGGGTTTCCTCCGGGTGCTCCGGTTTCCCCCACAGTTCAAGCACATGTGCTATAGGTGAATTGGGTAAACAAAATTGTCTGCAGTGTGTGAGTGTGTGTGAATGAGTGTGTATGAGTGTTTCCCAGTACAGGGTTGTGGCTGAAAGGGCATCCACTGCATAAAACATGCTGAAATAGTTGGTGGTTCATTCCGCTGTGGCGACCTCTGAAATAGAGACTAAGCTAAAGGCAAATGAATGAATAACAAATGTATTATTTAATAGTGTGGATAAACTCTGCCCACTACATCACTGCCTGTTTAGCTCCACCCACTGACTCACACTGTAGTAGTAAATGACAACCTTATTATGCAATAAGTACTTCTCATTCATTTTCCTTCGGCTTAGACCCTTATTTATCAGGGGTCGCCACAGCAGAATGAACCGCCAACTATTCTGGCATATGTTTTACACAGCAGATGCCCAGTACTGGGAAACAGCCATATAAGTGTTTCTGAGTGTGTTTATTATGTAAACACTGTATCTGAGTGTGCCTCACACAGGTTAGTGGGCTTGACAAACCACCTGTACAAACACCTTTCTCTCTATATGCAATGCACACTTTACTTAAACTCCACCTTACAATGACTCAGTAAGAAAAAAAGTAAGAACAACATCTCTAAATCACTTCATTTTTCAAGACTTTATTTCTCTCCCAGTATTGAGCAGCAGTTGTGCAATGTGTGTTTGCCGGCTCGTGGTTGTTATCAAATGCCACCATGCTGACGAATGAGCGGTTCAGTCAAAGCAAGCATTGCACTCTGGGTGAATGTCAGGTCCATCCATCACGTTTGTGCACATGAACGTCTGCAGACAGCTGTGTAAGAGCTGATAGGATTTCAAAACACTGATGCTTTGTGGGAAAGTTAATGCTCGGATTTTTTATCACACATAAGCTTTGCCTGAAAAATGAGGCATGCTGGAGTTAAGAGGCAAACATCAGTGATTCCTGCACCTCAGTGTTGCTCTTGACCAATGAATTTTCTATATTTAAAACTAAACTATGAATAGTGTACATTTATACACACTAGCAAGAGGAAAAACAGTTTTCCTAATGGTGTAGTGAACGGGTGTGCAAGGCAAGCACTGCAGTGGAGCTCCACGTGATGGGGGTTCCCCTGAAAATTTGGGGATGTTAATTTCAGTAATTTTCTTAAAAGGACAACGTGACATTCCTTAATTGATCATTAGCCAAATAAATAGATTGTTCAATTTTATTTCATGACCAACAGAAATACTAAAATCTATTAAATCACATTCATGGAAAGTTTCACTTAGTGAAGTTTCACAAACTAATTTCGAGAGGAGCACGTGATATGATCGACTACAGCTGGTCCTTATCACTAATCATTAGCTAGCCTATTGGATCATTCCAAAATTACTATAAATATCCTGCCTAAACTTCATTCCCTATCTTCTTTTTGGACCCCCCCCCCTCTATCCTTCCCTTCTTCCTCCTCCTCAATTCTAGGATCGGGCGACACAGCGGCTCAGTGGCTGGCGCTGCTGCCTGGCAGCAGGAGGGCCAATGGTTCAAGTTCTAATTGAGCCAGTCGGTACTCTCTGCGCGGACTTTGCATGTTCTCCCCATGTTCGCGTGGGTTTTCCCCGGGTACTCCGGTTTCCTCCGACAGTCTAAAAACATGTGACATAAGCGAATTGTAATAACAGTCACAAGTACTTAAAGCACTCGTATCCCTCCTAATGCTCATTGATCAGCCTTGGCCTCATCTATCTCCGAGCTCAGGGTTCTCTCCCGGGACAGCATGCCAAACCTGCCCTATGTTTGTTTTTAAGCACTTTCCAGGCCTTGAATCCATAAAAAAATGCATATTTCAAAGCACTACACGGGACATTTAATTTTGTCAATTTTTTCTTCGCAGTATTAAAAAATAATATTGAATATCAATGACCTTCAAGGTATCGTATCGAAGTTACAAATTCCAATATGATGAAAACAACACTATATCCTACCTTTCGTCTGAACACAGAAAAGGCCAGTCCGCAGGCTTTGCACGCCAGGCCTGCGCTTCCTGAGGTGGTGCTGCTGGGTGGGTATGTGGAGTATCCAGCGCTGGGGGCAAATCGGAAAGGTCCTGCTCCAGCTCCAAAGCCTGGCTGCTGGGTACGGACGGACCCGGTGCCCATCACCTCGTTCAGCAGCCCGCAACATGATGCCCACATGGAGGTGGCCCCCGCCTGCAGGACGACAACATGGTCAGATGTGGCGCATGCTATTATTGACCTTATAATGTCATGCGGAAGTGCGCTCATTTTATTGCGATTGTTTTGGAACTTCCGATGCAGGAGAAATTACTATAAATAGTAAACAGCAGAAAACAGTCAAACTACTGTGCTCTACAAACAAGTGTGCTCATAACTATACACAAAAAGGAGAATAATATAATACGACAATATCAGTTTGCAACACAACGAGCTGTTTTAACGTCTAAAAATCAATGGAAGTGAATGAGAGCGGAATTCCCGAGCCAAAACGATTGTACGTGAAGAATAAGGTCAATAAACGATGGTATGAAATATCCTGTAAATCAAACTAATATAATGTGCATCAAATGTCTAGAATTATAATTTTACTTTTTTTTATTTGAAGGAAGTTTCTTGTGCTCACCAAGGGTGTTTGTACTGCAGTAATATTGTAAAATATTATTGCAATTTAAATGAGCTGTTTTCTATCGTAATATATTTACAATGTCATTTATTCATTATTTTCCTTTGGCTTAGTCCCTTATTTATCAGGGGTCACCACAGCAGAATGAACCACCAACTATTCCGGCATATGTTTTACGCAGCGGATGCCCTTCCAGCTGCAACCCAGTACTGGGAAACACCCATACACTCTCACATTCACACACACACACTTATACACTACAGCCAATTTAGTTCATCCAATTAACCTATGCGCATGTGTTTGGACTGTGGGGGAAACCGGAGCACCCGGAGGAAACCCACACCAACACGGAAGTGTTCATTTCTTTTTTTAATTACACCAATCATTTGATAATAAAAACATAAACAGCAAATCACAAATGCAAAAAATATTCAGCTTTGTGTCACATGTAAAAATTATTAATTTAAATATATTACACTAGAAAAAATTTATTTTAAACAAATTATATTTCACAATATTTCACATTTTTAGTATATTTTTTACATAATAAATACAGCATTACTGATTAGAGCGGCACGATTTTGGAAAAGATACCTTAATTAATGAATCATTTTAGATTGATTGGGATGATTTTGTAGGATAGTTCATAAAATTCATTCACTCATTCATTTTCTATTCGGCTTAGTCCCTTTATTAATCTGGGGTCGCCACAGCAGAATGAACCGCCAACTTATCCAGCATATGTTTTACACAGCGGATGCCCTTCCAGCCGCAACCCATCACTGGGAAACATCCATACACACTCATTCACACACATACACTACGGACAATTTAGCTTACCCAATTCACCTGTACCGCATGTCTTTGGACTTTTGGGGGAAACCGGAGCACCCGGAAGAAACCCACGCGAACACGGGGAGAACATGCAAACTCAACACAGAAACGCCAACTGACCCGGCCGAGGCTCGAACCAGCGACCTTCTTGCTGTAAGGCGATCGTGCTACCCAATTCGCCACCGTGACTCCCAGTTCATAAAATATAATAAACAAATTACAAGCAGAGATAAATAAAGCAAATATACAAATGATGGGGTCTAACAGTACACAGGTACAGAAATAAATGAATCAAATGTGCAATAAAGCTGTATATTCTTCATTGTGTAAATATTTCAATACAATTCATCTTTGTTAAAGCTACAAATGTAGTAATTCCTTGTGCCCAAATGCTTTAAACACGCTTAAAACGTTTACACAGTTAAACTTTGATAAACTTTCACTTTATTATGGTTAAACTGAAATTACTCCAAAATTCTCATGTGTTCTGAACTGTTATACCTACAATCCTGACTCCACATTGCATGTCCTGCGATGTGACTATTGCGGATTCACACATTGCGATGTCGATGCTAAAACGATACATGTTGTGCAGCCCTATTACTGATCATAAATGTCTTCTTTCAACAAACATGACTGATTGTGCAGCATCATGAACAACTGAATCCACTCAACATTCAACACTCATAAACTCTGCTAGTGATCATCTGAAATAAAGCAACACTTTGCAGTCTTTAAGTGAATCCTCAAGGAACCCGATACAGTGTAAATTGCTGTAAGAGCAAGACAATGTTCCAGTGTATCTGAAGCAGTAAAACAGTGTCGATACAGCAACACGGCCATGAGACACAAACAGCCAGGATTAATGGACGTCTCTCAGGTTTCAGCCAAATGCATGTGCAAACCAAACAGAGCTTTCATAATCATTGTAAAAGCAGACATTACCGGGAGTATTCTTACTCTCTAAAGGTCTAATAGTCTGGGGTTTCTGAGAGCTTTCATTTACTTAGGGTGTAAATTTAGAAGATGCTGGTTAAGTCATTAAGCTTTCACTCTTCATAATACTGCTCACATACGCTCTGGTTTACATCTCGGTCCTTTCTTGTTCACTTAGAGAGAGGAAATTATGATCTGATTGAATAGAAAGGATCATATTTTATTCCGTTATTATTGTTATTTTGCTTGTTGTCTTAAATAGATTGAACAATTATAATGTATTTCAATGATATAAATACAGGGGTCGGACAATGAAACTGAAACGCCTGGTTTTAGAGCACAATAATTCATTAGTATGGTGTAGGGCCTCGTTTTGCTGCCAATACAGCATCAATTGGTCTTGGGAATGACAGATACAAGTCCTGCACAGTGGCTGGAGGGATTTTGAGCCATTCTTCTTGCCGAATAGTGGCCAGGTCACAATGTGATGCTGGTGGAGGAAGAAGCTTCCTGATTCGCTCCTCCAAAACACCCCAAAGTGGCTTAATAATATTTAAATCTGGTGTCTGTGCAGGCCATGGGAGATGTTCAACTTCACTTTCATGTTCATCAAACCACTCTGCCACCAGTCTTGCTGTGTGTATTGGTGCATTATCATCCTGATACACTGCACTGCCTTCAGGATACAATGTTTGAACCATTGGGTGCACATGGTCCTCCAGAATGGTTCGGTAGTCCTTGGCAGTGACCCAGCGCCCATCTAGCACAAGTATTGGGTCTAGGGAATGCCTTGATATTATAACCCAAACTATCACTGATCCACCCCCATGCTTCACTCTGGGCATCAGCAGTCTGGGTGGTACGCTTCTTTGGGGCTTCTCCACACCGTAACTCTCCCAGATGTGGGAAAAACAGTGAAGGTGGACAATACATGTTTCACATTGTCCACAGCCCAAGATTATCAATGCTGGCACCATGTTGAAACCAACGTTTGGCATTGGTACGAGTGACCAAAGGTTTGGCTAAAGCAGCCTGCCATGTATAATGACCCTGTGTACCTCCCGACAAACAGTTTTGGTGGAAACAGGAGTTGAGGTGCACATTTAATTCTGCAATGAGTTGGACAGCTGTGGATTTATGTTTTTTGGATATAATCCAGGTTAGCACCTGCACATCCCTTTCAGGCAGCTTCCTCTTGCATCCACAGTTACTCCTGTTGGATGTGGTTCTTCTTCTTGTTGGTTTGCTGACATCACTCTGGATACCGTGGCTCTTGATACATCACAAAGACTTGCTGTCTTGGTCACAGATGCACCAGTGAGACGCGCACCAACAATTTGTCCTCTTTTTTCCTCTGATACGTCACCCATAATGCTGTGTGCATTGCAATATCTTAAGCAAAACTGTGCTATGCTACTTAAACCTTCCCACTCTGCTCTTACTGGTGGAATGTGGAATCAATGAAGATTGACCACCAGGCTGCTCAAATTTAGCCATGAAACCTCCACCACTAAATTGGCCAGTGTTTCAGTTTCATTGTCCAACCTCTGTATATTATATATTATGAAATATATTTCTTTGTATGAAATTCGAACAGTATGACAATAAAAAATGAGACTCTAGAAAAGGTAAATGTACAGGTAACGCTATTTTACACTGAATACAGATTTAGTTAACATTACAGCACTTTGGGTGTTTATAAAGTGCTTTAAAAATAAGGTTTGACTGATTGAATGTTAACAATTTGATTTGAACAAGCACAAGCTATGATGAACAAGCCACATAAAGATGATCATTCTGCATTTCAAGATGGAGATAAAGAGAACCACAGCTTTAAACCAGAAAACTACTCTAGATTTCTATTTCCCCCTCCAGTCTGGTAAATGGAACAGTTTCCAACAATTTTACACCACTAACCTAGAAACCCTCTAAATCCAAAATGTTCTGTTATAAAAATGTACATTTTCGCTTAATCTTCATGTAAATAGCTTCTCTTTTTATGTTTTCAACCGCAACAACAACAAAAACGACAACAATAAATAACTGCCTGTTTGTTCCGGAAAGCTTAGTTAACATAGATCCTTGCACAGGCAACAACATTTATTGTTTCTTTTATTAATAAACGCTAATTTACATACATACAGATGCACACAAAGGACATGATATTGACACGATAAACAGCTGACCGGCAGCTTTCATCAGTGTCTGTGACCAAACATGGCGTGATCTCGAAAGAAAGCATCTTCTGTTCAAGAGGAGGACAATCGATGAGCTGAAATGAGCATACATGCATCCTATGGTGGAGAGAGAGAGAGAGAGAGAGAGAGAGAGAGAGAGAGAGAGAGAGAGAGAGAGAGAGAGACTGTGCTCTCAGAAAATGGTGCAAACTAAGGAGAATTTCCTGAACATTACCACATTAGACAAACATACTTCCGCAAATTCTTACAAATACAGAACAATTCAAACATATCCTGGGATCTCATTAGCGGCAAAATACAGATCAGCCTGTCATAGTCAAAACTAGTCAGAAATATTATTATATGTGACCCTGAACCACAAAACCATAAAGTGGTATCCAATTTTATGCAATTTATTAGTAAATAAGCTTCCCATTGATGTATGGTTTGTTAGGATAGGCCAATATTTGGATGCAGCTATTTGAATATCTGGAATTTGAGGGTTCAAAATATCGAAATATTAAGAAAAATCGCCTTTGAAGTTGTCCAAATTAACTTCTTAGCAATACACATTACTAATCGAAAATTCAGTTTTGATATACTTACAGTAGGAAATTTACTAAATGTCTCTATGGAACATTATTCTAATGGTTTCTGGCATAATACCAAAATATAATAATACCTACATAAATTACTCATCAACAGTCAAATTATGTGTATATGTTGAAGGGGTATTATGGAAAATCTTTTCTTGCACACTACTTTTGCTACTTGTTCAAACTACTTATTTAAAATAAGTTGAATCGACATGATTCATACGTTTTTTGGGGGGCAGCTTAATTGTTTTATGTTCAATCTGCTTAAATTTGTAAAAACAATTAGGTTAACTCAATTTGTTTTGGGACAACATGAAGGAATTGTGTGGAACCCTGCATTTAGTGTATCTATTCACGTCTATATGTGTGTGTAACGTGTATTTTTACATATTTATTGTCTATTTATGTACTACAGACTGTATTTAAATGTATATTGTGTTAAAAGTATGCCATTTTGCTCTGTCTGGAGCGAGCACCTAAGCTTTTCACACATGCTCATGCTGATGTGACAATAAAAGTGATTTGATAAAAGCAAAATCGATAATTTTGGCTCATTTGATGTATTTTTGGCTCTTCCCACAAGACTGGTTTTCTGATTACATATGTCTGTCTGTCTGTCTATCTGTCTATCCATCCATCTGTCTGTCTGTTTGTCCATCCATCCGTCTGTCTGTCTGTCTATCCATCCAACCATCCATCCGTGTCTGTCCATCCATCCGTCCGTCTATCTATCTATCTATCCATCCATCTATCTGTACATCTATCCATCCATTCGTCTATCATCCATTCATCCATCCATCCATCCATCTGTCCATCCATCTGTCTATCCGTCTATCCATCCATTTATCTATCATCCATCTATCTATCTGTCTATCCATCCATCCATCTGTATATCTATCTGTCTATCCATCCATCTATCTATCTATCCATCCATTCATCTGTCCATCCATCTATCCATCTGTATATCTATCCGTCTATCCATCCATTCATCTATCCATCCATCCATCCATCCATCCATTCATCCATCCAAATGTGTGTACGGTTGTGTATTTTATTTATTTATATATTATTTTTTTCTAACATCTTTTTAAACATCATATTAGCATCATATTTATTTTCTGATTGTTTTATATAATTTGCATTATATAATCATTGCTTGTAAAGTAATGTGCAATGCTTTAGTCATACTTGGCAAGTCATGCCAATAAAGCTCATCTGAATTGCATTGAATTGAACTGAATTGGCGCTGCACGGTGGCACAGTGGGTAGCACGTTCGCCTCACAGCAAGAAGGTCGCTGGTTCGAGCCTCGGCTGGGTCAGTTGGCATTTCTGTGTGGAGTTTGCATGTTCTCCCCGTGTTGGCGTGGGTTTCCTCCGGGTGCTCCGGTTTCCCCCACAAGTCCAAAGACATGTGCTATAGGTTAATTGGGTAGGCTAAATTGTCCATAGTGTATGTGTGAATGAGTGTGTATGGATGTTTCCCAGTAATGGGTTGCAGCTGGAAGGGCATCCGCTGCGTAAAACATATGCTGGATAAGTTGGTGGTTCATTCCGTTGTGGCGACCCCAGATTAATAAAGGGACTAAGCCGAAAAGAAAATGAATGAACTGAATTGATTTGTGCGTGTGTTTGTGATGTATCAGTTTAGACTGAGGGGCTGAAATCTGCTGTCTCTCTCTGTGCTGAACTAAATGTGCCTCGTGGTCTTGTTGTTTATACACTTATATAATATACAGGACGGCACTGCTGCAAGTAACACATGACCACACAATTAGATATCAGTGATTCATTAAATATCACTTGGGAAATATTTGAAAAAGAATAAATATTTCACAGGAGGGCTAATAATTTTGCCCTCAACTGTATATGCTTATTACCATATCTGATAGTGCATCGAAATATTTGCAGCTTTTGAAATGGTTTAGAAACGATGAATCGTGCAGACCTAGGAAGGGAGGCACAATATATCATTTCAGCATCAACATCGCAATGTGTGCATTGGCAATAGTCACATCGCAGGTAGGCCTGTCATAGTCAATATATTGAGAGAGAGCGGATATTGGAGGTGAAGAAGACAAGATGTGAACCCACTGATTCATGTTTAGGAACAACAATCAGTTAGGATAAACAAGTCGCGATGAACTTGGTTTTAAAGCCACAGTCTTCAGCCCCAGTGTGGGAACATCTTGGCTTTAAGCCTAATGAGAAAGGAGAGCCCGTTAACATAAAAAGCCGATATATTTCTTTTAGAACAGTGGCAACAACAAAAAAAAAAAAGGCAATACAACTAACCTTAAATTCTACCTAAAACATAACCACCCTACCCATTTTTTCAACATGAAATTTTTTTTTAACAACCACAGAACTGGAGAGGGGTCTTCCAGACAGTTAACTGTAATGGATGCATTTACACAGCAGTGCAAATATAAACGTGACATCACAAAATGGCGCACACTCACAGACTTCGTCAATTGGTGAAGTTTTTTTTCCTCGCCACTGTCGTGGCTTGCTCGGATCGAGACTTGTGGAGCTGCGCTTCGGTGGACGTGCTCTACAGTGTTTGAACTTTCAGCAGTGAAATTTAAACCACACTGAACTAAACTTCAACTCTGAAATCTGGACTTTACTAGAACTATGTTAAGCTGCTTTGACACAATCTACATTGTGAAAAGCGCTATATAAATAAACTTGACAAGTAACTCACTATATAGATGAAGAGATTCAGCGGTTAAACAGTCAAAAAAAAAACAGCATTTAAACAAAAATATGCTGCAAACCATTAACAAACAGTCCTGTCTCGGAATCTGCCTGATTATTAAAAAAAAACGGCTGAGACGCCTTAAGTCTACTTTTGACTTAAACATGTTATTTTGTTCTTACACTTTTTTGTTTGCATCTATTTATTTGTTTTAAGAGATTTTTTTAATGTTCCAATTTCAAATGTTTAAATAATCCTAAAAATAAAACGTTCTTTGAAACAGTGTACCTGAAGTATTACATTATTATGTGGTAAAAATGTATTTTTTTTTTTATTAGTGATAAGTTATAAAGAGGCAATAATATTGTCACGCTGTGCTCTGCACACAAAGGCATGAAACACGGGATTATCAAAAACACGTAGATTTATTAACAAACACTCACTGGTAAATGGAGACACGGGAAGACGGAGACACCGACTGTAGACAATTCACCATGGCAATACAATACTGGACCAAGGAGGAACTAAACTAAGGGGTATATATACACACATGAGGGATAATGAAACACAGGTGAAAATAATCAACAGGAAACGGCGGGAAAACAGAACAAAGGGATCACATGATGACAACATGGAATAGACACCTGACAAATATCGTTTATCGCAATTAATTTGGGTGCCCAGCAAAAAATAGATATCGTGACAGCCCTAATCGCAGGATCTGCAATGTTGAATAGGATTATAGTTGATCAGCAATGAAGACTGTACAGTGTTATTTTGCATTTGATTATTTATTACTGTTAATGAATATCTGACTGCGGTTCGACTCTTCAGAAAACCATAAAGCACTACTTATTTCAATTTTATCTTTGCTCTATCTTATTTATTTATGCTTGCAATTTGTTTGATTCCCTCCACTACAAGATTATCCCAATCAATCTAAAATAATGATTTAATTGCAAATAGAGCTATTCAAATTATCTGCTGAAATTGTATTCATATCTCAATATTCATTCATTTTCCTTCGGCTTTGGTCGCTAATTTATCAGGGGTCACCACAGCAGAATGAACCGCCAACTAGTCCAGCATATGTTTTACGCAGCGGATGCCCTTCAAGCCACAACCCAGTAATGGGAAACACCCATACACACTCACATTCACACACACACTCATACACTACGGCCAATTTAGTCCATCCAATTCACCTATAGCACATGTGTTTGGATCACAACATACATCACAGAAAAATAAAATATCGCAATGTCAGATTTTTTCAATATCGTGCATCATCAGCATCAGTTGTCCTTTATACAGCAGTGTACGGTGGCGGCAGGTCAGTGGTGTTTCCAGTGTTTCTCAGATTATAATGAATGTTGGCAGCTGATGAAGTGCTGTGTTTGAGCGAGTCCCTCTGGCACTGCGCTCACTGTTTCAACAGTATGGCAGTAAAGCGTGATCTCCGTGTTACGCAACAGAAGGTCAGGGCATGAAGCCGCTGCTCGTGCTTCAGTCTGGCAGAGAGAAAAAAACATGCACAGATTCACTCCGTCAATTCATTTAAACAGCGGAGAGCGAAACTAATATTGCACAATATATGGAAATAGTATAATTATTGATAATAGTATTCATTCATTTTCCTTCAGCTTAGTGCCTTATTTATCAGGGGTCACCACAGCAGAATGAACCACCAACTATTGTGGCATATATTTTAGGCAGCGGATGCTCTACTGGGAGGCTGCACGGTGGCGCAGTGGGTAGCACGTTCCCCTCACAGCAAGAAGGTCGCTGGTTCGAGCCTCGGCTGGGTCAGTTGGTGTTTCTGTGTGGAGTTTGCATGTTCTCCCCGTGTTGGCGTGGGTTTCCTCCGTGTGCTCCGGTTTCCCTCACAAGTCCAAAGACATGCACTATAGGTGAATTGGGTAAACTAAATTGTCCGTAGTGTATGTATGTGTGTGAATGGGTGTGTATGGTGTTTCCCTGTGATGGGTTGCAGCTGGAAGGGCATCCGCTGCGTAAAACATATGCTGGATAAGTTGGCGGTTCATTCCGCTGTGGCGACCCCAGATTAAAAAAGGGACTTAGCCAAAAAGAAAATGAATGAATGAATGCTCTACTGGGAAACACCCATACACTCTCGCATTCACAACCACTCTCATACACTATGGTCAATTTTGTATACCCAATTGACCTAGAGCATGTGTTTGTACTGTGGGGGAAACCGGAGCACCCGGAGGAAACCAACACGAGGAGAACATGCAAACTCCACACAGAAATGCCAACTGACCCAGCCGGGACTCGAACCAATGACCTTCTTGCTGTGAGGGGACAGTGCTAATCACTGAGCCACCATGCCACCCTGATAATAGCATATGCAACACCAAAACCATTAAACTTGGGCTGCACAATGTATGGAAAAGTATAATTATCGATAGTAGTATATGCAACACCAAAACCATTAAAATAGGGCTGCATAATATATGGTAATACTATAATTATCGATAATAGTATATGCATTTTTAGTTCTCTGTATCTGATGCCCTCAAAAAAATGTTGTTTTCTGTTAACTACTTATATAAAATGAGCTGAAACAACACAATTCTTGTGTTTTTTTTTTTGGGACAACTTAATAGATTTATGTTTAATCCACTTAAATTTGAAAAAACTAATAAGTTGAATCAATTCCATCACGTTGCCCCAAATCGATTGTGTGGAACCAGGCATATTTTAGTGTATGTTCATTGCTATAGTACATATTTAAGTGTGTATTATTTGTTGTTGTTATCCTGTGTTGTTGAAATTCTTGTAGTATTTTCCAATGTATTTTAAAACGTATTCAAATAATAATATATGCAATATTCGTATCACGGATACAATAAATACAATTTATGTGCCAGATATTTCTGTGATGCATGCATTGGTTGTTTATCCACATTTGACCAATCAAATGAGGCCTTACTATCTTAAGCCCCACCTCCCTAGTAGGACCTGTTCTGCTACTGACTAGAGAGGCCCAAAGATGAATCCAGAGGGGAAAATGACAACAGCAAATAGCAATCATAATATCTGCTGAGGTTGTCAGTCATTCAGGGTGTTTTAAAGTCTAAATCTTTGCAGCTTGACATGTTTTTGTTGTTGTTTTACATCTATCATCTTTTACGTCTTACATCTTTTACATCAATCTATTGTCTGTTATTCTGTTTTAGTGTGATCATTACAAAATGATTAGCTCTCTCCTATGAAATTTATATTCTTTTTCAAAATATTTCCCACAGACAATGCTATGGTCATTATTAACTTAATTAAGAAGGTATTGTTTTTTGATTGTCTACAGAAAAAACAACTGTTCTCTAATGACTTGCCTAATTAGCTAATCTAGTTAACCTAACTAATATTTTGCATTATAAATGGTCATATTGTGGTTTTGGGGGTCCCCAACAACAGGCTGATATGCATGCAAGGTCAATAAACACTTTCATTGTCTTATAATATGCATTTATTTTTACCTAATTATCCCAACGACTCCCATATGATTCGTTCAGCGATTCATTTGTTCCCAAACCCCTCCTTAGCGTGAAGCTAATCTGCGCTGATTGGTCCGATGACCCAGTCTGTTGTGATTGGTCGACTGGGTTCAGCTGCGAGAAATACCCACCACGGATATGAAGTAGCAGCCAGAGAGTATGTGAGAGCCCAATGCAGGAATGCAATAAAGCAATGCAGTTAAACACCAGCATATTACTCTACTCTTAACCCTTACCCCAAGTAACACACATTCAGTATTAATCCACACAGTGGCTAAAATTGAACTGATTTGAAAACTGACTGCGCCGCGCGTGTAAGGAACAGCTGATGGTGGCCATAGCAACAAACGGCAGAGGATCAGGAGCACAAAACACATTTAAATCGGTAAAGGAAGAAGCACGCATCGCGTTTTCAACGTGGTTTTGGACACAATATGTGAATAGCTTTAACTTCTAGTGAATAGATTTAACCTGAGAGATACAGTACAAGCACTGATCTATAATAGATAAGTGATTACAAGCCGCGCGGGGCGATTACAACTTCTAAAACACAATTAAACACACATTTTGCAAACTACACAAAACGAGGCAACAATTTTAATTACACTCACATGTTATGATCCGGAGGAAGAAGAAACTGGTCCAAAAAGTCCCTGTCAAAGCTTGACAAAGTCCCATACATAATAGTGTCTACTGCTCCTTTAATATCAAATGGCCGACGAATCCCGCGCTGCAGCGTAGGTTATTGTATCAAAAATCAGAAATATGACAGGAACAAACACAGCACTAGGTTGGCTGTACTGTGGTGTCGTTGTGAAAATGAATTTTAACCCTTTATTCCCCACAGCCGAATCTCTATCAGTCAGTGATCGTCATCTTCGTGTCATGATCACTCCCGTGATCCTCAGCGCTCCGCTAGTGTCTGAGGTCAAATGCGCGTTCACATTTTACCGGATATGGAAATATATATTTGGTGATGTACCGTATCGACGTCAACGCGTTCAAGCAAAAGATCCGAACCCAACTCGCTTCATTCATTCGACTCTGAGTCAACTATTTCGCTAAAGAATCAGTAGTTTTAAACACGGTGCACTTTCAGATTTAAACCTCAGCTGGATGTTTTCAATCACTTAGAGCTGTGCTACACACTGCATGGAAGCTCATTTTCAAAAACCCATAATAGGGGCTCTTTAAGTTTAATTGCACTTTAAGCTGAAAACTAGTATCTTGCAAAATAACTAGTAAAATATTATGTACTGTCATCATGGCAAGTAAAACCTACTATGTTTTGAAATGTGTTGAAAAAATCTCTGTTAAACGGCACTCGGGAAAATAAAAAATTTAACAATTTCACAGGAGGGCTTAAAAATGTTGTCTTCAACTGTAATGAAAAAATTGCTAATAAAGACGTAATTTCTCTAGAGAAATGTTACATTTCAAGAAATCAACAACATCGGTTTTCCCAGCATCATTCAGCCCAACACTAAACCACTGAGAGAACAACAAAACTCATCTTATACACCCACAATCATGCTTTCTGATAAATTTATGCAGTTGTTACTGGTTCAAGTGAGTCGTCCCTTTTGGTGTTTGCATGCAATTAAATAAGCAGAAGTGATTTTAAATAGATAGACAGCATAATACATGTAGTGGAAGTGTCTGGTGTAATGGTTTTAAAATAACTTGTGTGAAGACAAATGTCAAAATATGAGAGTTTCAAATAATGTTTCACTCATTTGACAGATATATTCATGTGAAAATGAATCAACACATTTAATCTGAAATGCGCTTGTTGAAATATATAACAGAATAAGTGATCAAACTAAACGTTATTCTTTAAATGATTAAAAAGGTTTTGTTGACAGATGGGTCTTTTTGCATGTTAGAGTTTGAGGAATAGTGGCAAAAATAATACATATTTAAAATGCGATCATTTAAATAGTCTTTTAATATGTCATCAAATGACTCTTGTTCTAAATATATCAAATATTTATCAAGTTTTTGGCACAAACTATTGTTATACTGAATGACAATGTACTGGGTGTATTTTGTAAATCACTGTAAAAATGCATAATAGTCTTATTTTAAGGACATAATCAAAATTACCCATGACATTGTCATATTGATATGTTGTGCCAGAAATAACTGAACCAAATATTTCCTTTACCTAGTCACAGCAATGCAACAAGTTACAACTGACTGGCTATATCCGAAATCGCCCCTACTCTTGAATAGTGCACTATTTGAGGGAGCAGCCATTTGTAGTGGTGTCTGAAACCATACTGGATGATCTGAAGTGCACTCAATCAATCCCACAATGCACCACAATAACGAGTGTACAACCAATGTACACTCAATGGCTAGAATATACCCATAATGCACTGTGAGAGTTTGTGTGTGGACAAGATGGCGTCCACAGCAAAATCACATCAGTGTAAGTTTCTAAATAAATTGTTTAATTGTTACATTAATGTTTAAATTTAAATACTTTCTTGCATTCCAACTGTAATAGTTTATTAATACTAGGGTTGGGTACCGAAACCCAGTGCCATTATGGCACCGGTACCTATGTAACCGGTATGGACCGGACCGAATCAGCATATGAATTTCGGTGCCTAATTTCGGTGCCACTGGTGCTGCGACAAGAACGTAAGAAGCATCAAGGGGTGCATCAAAGGCACACATAGGTACGTGTTGTGTCACACATCTCTAAACATCTCATTCTAAACAATTTTGAGGGTTATGGACACCGTCTGCGATGTTAGGCGTTTGTTCTTGTTGCTTGGGGAATGCACACACGTAGGCAACGCGCGCAGTACAGCGCATCCAGTGAGCGACTCCTTTCAGATTCATCAACACGCTTTATCGCGTTCATCAAATTTGCTTAAACCAAGCATTCTAAAGTATGACTATATTTTACAAGCAAGGATTCTGACACAGCAACGTGCAGCAGATGCTTTACAAAAGTTGCATGTAAGAGGGAAAACATGTCAAACATTTGAGGGCGCATGGAATCAGTCTTTGACAGCTTGCGACATCATTTGGCACTTTTAGTGACTACTTTTACATGGACACCAATACTCAGATTTTAATATGATTAAGACAATACTCTGATTAAGAGTCTACCATGTAAACAGCGATTTTTGATTACCTTAAAGGACCACAGACACGTGCGCCACAAAATGCGGAGGTTTTTTCTTTAAAACAACACTCTTCCACCAGTCCTTACTTCATGTTCTCATTCAATACCTAAGCTTGTCACGGGGACATGAACAATATGTTCCTGAATGAATGTGAAACTGCCGAACTGCAGTTAAGGTCGAAAAATTAAAAATGAAACACACAAAATTACATAACTCCAGAGGAAACATTGGAGAGCGTGGTGACGCAACAACGTTAATCGATCAATGTATATAACATGTAAAACGGGATCATGAAAGGAACATTCAAAAAGCAACTCATGTAAACACTTTAATCATATTATTGTCTTATTCAGATTAAGGCAAATAATTAGATTACTGATGTCCATGTAAACGTAGTCACAAGCCCCAACCCTAAAAAAGGTGTTCCCTGATTTTAATGACAGCCTTTTCACAGGTTAGTAGTAAGCTAATGTAATGTTAATCTTACATTCATGCTAACAAATGATCAAAAGAAATATATTAATGCAATTCAATTCAAATATATAAAATATGACTTGATGTATACTTTAAACTTTAATTATATTATTCAATAAAAAATGATTAAAATATATATTTTTGTCAAATAAAAGATTTTTCTAGAGTCATCCACCATAATTTTGTGGCTCAAAAGTATCGGTTCAGGCACCGTTTTGGCACTGGTACCGTTTTAAAAGTATCGATTTAGCACCGGTATCGAAATAACCCCAAACGATACCCAACCCTAATTAATACTTAAATTAAATGCAAAGCTGACAAAAAACAAAACCGGCTGAGTGAAGCTGATGGATTATACACTAACCTTACTCAATCACAAGCAACACCAAACAGGCAAAAACGCAAAGCTGACAGAAACTAAACAATTTCAATAAAGCATAGACTAACCTATGTATTTATTCATTTATAAGACGGCAACAAACAGGCAAAAACCGTGGCGTGACAGACAAGCAGATACATATATGAGTGTAGATGTAAGTATATGGATGTGAACATATTCAGTCACGGTCAATGTGTTTTCTAGTTCCCGGATGAGCCTGTGATATTTAGCAGTTTGGGAATAACATACCTTGGAATGTCACAACTGACCAATCAGGATAGAGTATACCAGACAGCCATGTAATAATAGAAAATAATGCACACGTTAATAATCGAATGGACCAAAGTCAAGATATTTGACATGCAGTCACTGTTGAGATGTTGTATTTGAGACATTTGTCAGGTTTCCGTCCTCAGATTGCTCCTGTGTGTAGCAATAGTTTCTTACACATCTCATCCAAAGCTGTTTATGACTGTTTATAGGCTTTAAAATAACTCAAATCATTTAGCGTAATGATATGGAGCAGTAATGCGCTCAAAACCTGCCGGAACTACTTTAGCTGTGCTTTTATCTGAAAATAATGGCACGCCTTAGAATGCTCATCAGCCAATCAGAATCAAGCATTCAACAGACCCAAAGTATAAGATCATACTCCTTATGCATCATGCAGAGGCTTCAAAGTGGATGCTACAATAATGGCCGATCAAATAGAGAGTAAATGCATCACATCCACAGTCAAGTGTTTGTTTATATAACATAAATGTGTATGTGTGTGTGTACATGTGACCTGCCGCACCAGTTCTGGTACTTTCTGACAGGTTGACAGTCTGAAGGACTCCAGCGATTCAGTCTCCTGCTTTTAGAGATCCGATGACCTATTCTTTCACGTCAGACCAACAGCGCTCAGAGACCTCTGTGTACTTCCAGGAAAACAGAGTATTACAGTTCCCCGAAGTCACGATTCAATGCACAGAAAGAGAATCTCATGATAAATGCTTGTTTTTAATTGATGAGAACATTTGGCTCCAGAGAGACATCAACTAAATTTAGACTAATATCTCTACGGCGCTCACGGTAAAACATATGCAGCCAATTATAACTGTATTAAAGGCACAGTTCAGTCAAAAATGTACGTTCTGTCATCATTTGCTCACTTGTTTCAAACCTGTTTGAGTTTCTTTCTTCTGATGAACACAAAGAAAGATAAAATGAAGAATGTTGGAAATAAAAAAACAGGTATTAGCTATGTTTTCACCCAAAACATTTGTGAATAAAGCATCCAATGGGTCAAAGAGAACAAAATCATCACTTCCTGATAAACTGGTGGCAAATATCAAAAAGAAAAATGGTGTTTACTGTGTTATGAGAAGCCACTGTGGGCCTTTTTTATATGTAATAAATGAGTTGAGCCTCAGAAGACGAAATGCAATGAACGCACAGAGACTTTTGGAGGCGTGAGACGCTCTTTGGGAGCGCAGACAGATTCTCAAGACAGTTCTGGAGGTCATAATAATATAATAATAATAATACCGAAGCACTGTGATGACAGACTTTAGCTGAGGCGTTTTAGGAGTTTAACAATGTTCTCGAAATGCTGCTTTGTCCATTAATTCTGTCCCTTTGCAATCATTTTTGTTATCAAATAATCTGTTAAAACAAAATCACATGACTATGCGCATACTGGAATTTATTCAGTAAATGTGTTTCCATCGCATTTTTATGTGCATTTTCAAAATGTATGTGCATACTGGTGTTTCCATTACAGGGCTCGAAATTAACCTTTTTACTTGGTAGCACCCCTGTTAATGAGCACCCTTACAAAAATCAGAAACAACTATCTAACTAATGCTGTGATGACTTATTGATATTTGCGCAATAATTCCAAAATGAATGTCCAATAATTATAAAATATTAATGATGAAGATGATGACAACACTATTAACAATGAATTACATTTTTCCTTATCATGCTGCCTTGAATGTGCTTGAATGCGAGTTATCTGCTATAAAAAGTCCTGTTACGTTATGAAAAATAAATCTATGGTTTGCATTAAACAAAAATGAAGCATTGCAGTAAGAAATATACGTTTTGTTCTTTTTATATGCATGTCAATTTGTACACGTGCGCGCTCAGGAAAACAGCACATTTTAAATGCGCAGTCTCGTTATGTGTTGATTTACATTTTTATGTGTTTGTGGAAAAAAGCAGTCAGCCGACCCAATATATGAGCGGGGCAGAGCAGGATTCTCGAGGTGACCACCTGCGCAATACCGTTCCTTGTCATAAGCTGCAGTATCAGTTAAAACTTAGTAAAGGCGAGCTTCTTTGGCGACAATGTATACAGTGTTAGATTTTACATTTAGCGGCCATTTGCACTGAACGCGCAGTGAATTCAATGCATCGAGATTCGGGTCATTAAACAGCTGATCCACTCCGAGTCTTTCAGCACTCTTTCTCGAAAACACGCTCTCGACTTGCGGAACATCACCAAATGATCGCTATCATCGGCGCCGTTATTTGTAATTTTATGTGGGTTTGCAAACCTGGGTAGCCCACTTTTCATTGCGTCTTCCTCAGACTACAGCTGTTTGCATTTCCCGCAGTCATAAAAGCTCCTGGTCATCTGACAGCATTAAGCAAAGTGATTGGCAGCTAATATGAACCAATATAAGACCTACGCAGCAGGGAAGAGCGATTCAGCACGTTTTTAAGAAAAATCAAAACAGGTCGCACTACAACCATTATATGCAGTCGCACAAATGCTCCCAAATATATTATGAGGTTGCATAGATTAAATTTCAGGCGCATATGCGACCAAAATGGTCGCAATTTCGAGCCCTGCATTAAACCGAAGCACCTGGAGGAAACCCACGCCAAAACAGGGAGAACATGCAAACTCCATACAGAAATGCCAACTGACCCAGCTGGGACTCGAACCAGTGACCTTCTTGCTGTGAGGCGACAGTGCTAACCACTGAGCCACCGTGCCACCCCACTTCAATCAATTTTGGGTGAACTGTCCCTTTAAGTGTTTAAATGAATGATAACAGGATAAAGCACGTTCCACTTGAGTCTGATGTTTCTACAAAACAATGAATCGGCACTTAAGATCCACAATGGATTATAAGACAGCAGATTCCTCATCTGTCCTCACATCTGCAGCTATGAAGAGAAGAAATCCTTGCACTGACAGAGACACATGGCTTCTAATGATTTCTGACTAATGAGCATTCACATGAGAGTGAATGATTACACCAGCAGCAGCAGATACGGGACTGCGCAGCTCTGAACATGTTGTTTACAGTGGCTGAGAGAGCTCAAATCTACTGAAGGTCCCGTGAAGTGCTTTGAAATGTGCATTTTTATTGGATGTTTGACGTAATCTCAACCGAAGCATGAAGAGAGGGTGGGACATAGTGTAGCTCCTCCCCTTTTTATAAAACAGCCAATAGCGTTTTGCTTTATCCCCGCTCTGCCAGTGAGAGTGGTTGAGCTCAAGCGCATCAAATGTGAAGTGTCTTTAAGGGGGCGGGGCATGCCAGATACTAGAAAGCATTTGATTGGTCAGAAGGTTTGATGAGAAACTGAAGTATGAGGCGGCATGAAAAAAAAGTTGATCCATTTAGGTGAAAGTGACAAACTACAAGCTTTGCATGTTTATATCAGTTTCATATCTTCTAAACATGAATTTTGTCACTGTTTTGGAGCATACAAGCTAATAGATATCCTAAAAACTAACAATACTGATACTAACATCTAAAAAACTTTATATTAATTTCATGGGAACTTTAAGAAAACACATGTAAAATGGAAAAACAATAACTAACAGAAAACATTTTCATCACTTTGATAACACACTTACACACAAATTCTCGCAACAAATGCAAATACAGAAACGCACTGCAAATTGCACAGACCACAATGGAAAAGGGTCGAGTGTTCCCAAAAAGTGACAAACCCCACTGCTTCCTGTTTAGAGTTAGCTGTGATGACTGAGATCTGAGTTTGTTTTTTTTACATTCTGATCAGGGAGTTCCTTATTGTTTGTATATTTTTTACCCTAATAATATATTTCATCTCTGAACTGCAAAAAAAATTAAGTCAGAATTGCCTATAAATTCAAATTAAGTGTGATATGAACTCATAATTCTGTGACAAAAGTAATAACTGTGATATTCATTCATTCATTCATTCATTTTCCTTCAGCTTAGTCCCTTTTTTTCATCAGAGGTCGCCACAGCTGAATGAACCGCCAACTATTCCAGCATATGTTTTACGCAGCGGATGCCCTTCCAGCTGCAACCCAGTACTGGGAAACACCCATACACTCTCGCATTCACACACACACACGTACACTTCGGCCAATTTAATTCATCCAATTCACCTATAGGAAACCCAGAGGAAACCCACGGCAACACGGGGAGAACATGCAAACTCCACACAGAAATGTCAACTGACCCAGCAGGGACTCGAACCAGTGACATTCTTGCTGTGAGGCGACAGTGCTAACCACTGAGCCACTGTGCCGCCCCATAACTGTGATATATAATCTCATCAAAATGTGACATAAACCTAAAATTATGAAACAAATTCCTGGCCTTAGAATAAAAAATGTATATCTCAGAATTCTGACCTTTCAGGATTTCAAATTTCACAGTGTGTAAATGTGCTTTGTACAAAATACCTTTCTTGCATTGCATGAGACAAATAACAGCATTTGTGTGGGTAAATCATTCATTCATTTATTTTATTTTCGGCTTAGTCCCTTTATTAATCTGGGGTCGCCACAGCGGAATGAACCGCCAACTTATCCAGCATACGTTTTACGCTGCGGATGCCCTTCCAGCTGCAACCCATCACGGGAAACAACCATACACACTCATACACTACGGACGATTTAGCTTACCCAATTCACCTATAGCGCATGTCTTTGGACTTGTGGGGGAAACCGGAGCACCCGGAGGAAACCCACGCGAACACGGGGAGAACATGCAAACTCCACACAGAAATGCCAACTGACCCAGCCGGGGCTCAAACCAGCGACCTTCTTGCTGTGAGGCGATTGTGCTACCCACTGCGCCACCATGCTGCCCTGGGTAAATCATAACAAATTTTAAAAAAATGAAATATTACTTACAATAACTGTTGGAACTTGTAGTATAGTGAAACAGCTTTAAAGGGGACCTATTATGCCCATTTTTTTACAAGATGTAAAATAAGTCTCACATCCCTAGTGTGTGTGTGTGTGTGTGAAGTTTCAACTCAAAATACCACACAAATAATGTTTTATAACTCTGAAACTGACCCTTTTAGGCTTTGATCCTAATTGAGCCATTTTTGTGACTGTCGCTTTAAATTCAAATGAGATTGTGCTCTCATTTGGAGGGCGGAGCTACAAATGCCTGTGTGTCAGCATAGCGGCAGATTCAAAAACAAGACTAACGTCCTATGCTAATAAGGGAGAGATGGTCACTAGTGGGCGGGGCTTTCCCCCTCTGATGACACGTACAAAGGGAGAATGTCAATCAAAGTGTTTCTGCAGACTGTTTTTATCAAGTCTGATTATAAACAATACAATTAATACATGTTTACCATTAGAAGCTGCTTATATTCACACACTGCTGACACACAGCTGTGTTTAAACCCCTTATAAAAGTGACTTTTGCATAATAAGTCCCCTTTAATAGCATTCCGACAAATTCAGTTCAAAGACAAATTACTTTCTTCTATTAAATGTACTTTTCTTTTTAAATAATCTTTGTAATCATCTTCAATTTATTATAAAATGACTGACATTCCTAATAATGATCATCTAGTAGAGATACGCCATTCCATTTCCACTTTCAATATTAAACAGATGAAAGCAGATTATCTCCAGATATTCAACTATTTCTCATATCTCGATGCAACAGCCTAAACTATTTCATATTTTAGGCAAATTACACCACATAATGCGTCTTTGTAGAGTTGAGAGTATTAATACTGGATATCAGGATTATAATCACCTCCAAAAAACAAATATCACACTAATCTACAACAACAGCCATTTGAAAACCTATTGCTTTTTTTCCAGTCTGTATTGAAAAGCTTCTGTGCTCAGATTAAGAAAAGCAATGTCACAGAAGAGTGAATATCCTCAGAAAAAAGCTTTCTTCAGGAAGAGAGTTTGTCTTTTTGCTTCTCGGGGGAGAATCTGTGCTTTAAAAGTGTCATTACATAAACCACAGAAGAAAAAAAAAACAAAGGCAGACAGCGGTGCTCGTATGAATGAGAGGAATTATTCATAAAGCTGAATTATCTGCCATGCGATTAACCCTCTAATTACACCCCCCCACACACACACACACACAGCTGCTCTCTAGAGAAGTGAGGTCATCGCTTATAAACTATCTCATTTGAACAGATTTAAATCATTTACTTTTTTACCTTATTATTTACTTTTATTTACTTTTTATGATTTAGTTTCCTGACCGTTGCATATTGAATGAGGTTTTAATTGTATTTAATTATAGCCAAATTGTGACCTGAACGCCTTAGTTGAAGACTAAGTGAAGTTTCACAAACTAATTTCGAGAGGAGCACGTGATATGATTGAGCACAACTGGTTACTCATCGGTAATCAGTATTAATCCAATCAGATCGATTCAAGCTCACAATAAATAAACCGATTTCCTCTACCGATCTATCTTCATTTCGGAAGAATCCCCCCTTCCACCCCATCTCCTCCTTTTCCTCCCTTTTCTAAGGGGAGCTCTCGAGACCTACCTGATCTCGAACCCCTTTATATGCTTTCTTGACTGGGCGGGAGCCTTGAGCGCAATTATCTTCGAGCTCAGGGTTCTCTCCCCGGACAGCATGCCAAACCTGCTATTCACGCTAAAGCATATCTAAGTGGGAATTCTTGAATTCAAGTTAAATTATTCAGTACAAAAGATGCTGTATTCAATTCTGTAATTTGCTTAAATGTCCCATGAAAACAAAAATAATGTTTTTTAAGACGTTAGTATAAGTATAATATAGTGTGCAAACAAGCTAAATTTTATCGTAATTCTTACATTACAAATTTGTCCCCCACCCCCAATCATGGAGCAGTCCAGCAGTCAAATCAGGTAAAGTGGTCAAATCAAAATAGTTTATTTTATATTTTTAGTTGTGAGTTCATTTTAAGAAAACAAATTATTTCAAATGTAGAGACTGCATTAAAGGTGCAGTAGGTGATTGTCTTCAGAAACATTTTTGGTTGTGCTGGTTGAAAGTCTCTTCACATTCCAATAGTACTGATTAAAGTAAATGATCTAAATGTATTTATATGTATTTTTATATTCTGGCTGAGGCAGAAGACTAAAAAATGTTCATCCAATTAAATATTGTCGGGCCGATAATTACCATAATTCTGATAAGTAGCCCAAACTGTCTGTCAGCAAATGTAGATTTGTACATCTGCAGCCGTTCACGCAGATCTGCCATTTGCGCGTGCACGCGCGTTCACGTGCACATGAGAGAGAGAGTGACGCCGGTAAAAACAAATGCTGAATCAAAACTTTAAAATCCTGAAGCAATATTGTAGTTACTTTTGCACACTGGAGGAAGGATGACACCATGAAGTATTTCTTTTAGACAGGTAAATTAATTAATTCATTTTTTTTACATGCCCCACCAGAGACAATAATATTTTGGACCATTGCTACACCACAATAAAGGATGCATATCGTTCCGTCGCTAGAGCAACTCTAGGACTCTCCGACCACTGCCTGGTTCATCTTATACCAACTTACAGACAAAAACTTAAAACTACTAAGCCAGTATTAAGGACTGTTAAGAGATGGACCAACGACACAGAACAGGCCTTACAAGGCTGTTTTGAATGCACTGACTGGAGTGTTTTTGAAGCTGCAGCCACCGACCTCGACGAACTCACAGATACCGTAACATCATACATCAGTTTCTGTGAGGAGCTATGCATCCCTACCAGGACCTACTTATCATTTAACAATGATAAACCATGGTTCACACCAAAACTTAGACAGCTTCGTCAGGCCAAAGAGGATGCCTACAGGAGTGGGGACAGGGTCTTGTACAATCAGGCAAGGAACACACTGACAAAGGAGATTGGTGTGGCTAAGAAGAGCTATGCCAAAAAGCTGGAAAACCAGTTTTCTGCCAACGACCCGGCATCAGTGTGGAAAGGCCTGAAAGACATCACAAACTACAAGACACCATCCCCCAGCATTGATGGCAGTAAACAACTTGCAAACGAGCTGAATAAGTTCTACTGTAGATTTGAGACACCCCACACCCACCCTGACGATCTCTCTACACAGCCATCAACACCTCCAGCCATCTCTCCCCCCCCCCCCCTGCACTTCAGATCAGTGAGGATAATGTGCGTCAGATCTTCAGGAAGCAGAAGAGAAGGAAAGCACCTGGCCCAGATGGTGTTTCACCAGCCTGTCTGAGAACCTGCGCTGACCAGCTGGCTCTCATTTTCTCACAGATCTTCAACAGATCACTGGAACAGCGCAAAGTTCCATCCTGCTTCAAATGCTCCACCATCATCCCAATCCAGAAGAAGCCAAAGATCACAGGACTCAATGACTACAGACCTGTTGCCTTAACATCTGTGGCCATGAAGTCATTTGAAAGACTGGTGTTAGCATATCTGAAGGACATCACTGGACCTTTGCTGGACCCCCTGCAGTTTGCCTATAGAGCAAACCGGTCTGTGGATGATGCAGTCAACATGGGACTGCATTATACCCTACAACATCTGGACAAACCAGGGAACTACGCAAGGATTCTGTTCGTGGACTTCAGTTCTGCCTTTAACACCATCGTCCCATCATTGCTCGAGTACAAACTGACCCAGCTCTCTGTTCCTAGCTCTGTCTGTCAATGGATCACCAGCTTTCTGACAGACAGACAACAGCTAGTCAGAATGGGCAAAATCACATCCGACAGCCGCACCATCAGCACCGGTGCCCCCCAGGGATGTGTTCTCTCCCCACTGCTCTTCTCCCTGTATACCAATGACTGCACTGCAAAAGACCCCTCCATTAAACTCTTGAAGTTTGCTGACGACACTACTGTTATCGGCCTCATCCGGAACGGTGATGAGTCTGCATACAGACAGGAGGTGGAGCGGCTGGCTCTATGGTGCAGATGCAACAACCTTGAGCTGAACACGCTCAAAACGGTGGAGATGATAGTGGACTTTAGGAGAAACCCCCCTGCACTTCCCCCACTCACCATCATGAACAGCACTGTGGCTGCAGTAGAGTCATTCAGGTTCCTGGGCACCACCATCTCTCAGGATCTGAAGTGGGACATTCACATAGACTCTATTGTGAAGAAAGCCCAGCAGAGACTGTACTTCCTTCGTCAGCTGAGGAAGTTCAACCTGCCACAGGAGCTGCTCGTACAGTTCTACTCAGCTGTCATCCAATCCATCCTCTGCACTTCAATCACCGTCTGGTTCGGCTCAGCTGCCAAAACCGACCTCCGTAGGCTACAGCGAATAGTCCGGACTGCTGAACGAATCACTGCCACTACCCTTCCTACACTTCAAGAACTGTACTCTTCCAGAGTGAGTAAAAGGACTCGCAAAATCACTCTGGACCCTTCACACCCAGCACACTTTCTGTTTGAACTGTTACCGTCTGGCCGGCGCTACAGAACACCGAGCACAAAAACAGCCAGACACAGGAAAAGTTTCTTTCCTCAGGCCATCTACCTCATGAACAGTTAATTATTCCCCTACTGTGCAATAAACATGTGCAATACTTTTTCATACGCATTTGTACACAGCACCTTATAACAGTATACAATGCAATACTTTCTCCATACGCATTTGTACAAAGCACCTTATAACAGTATACAATGCAATACTTTCTCCATACGCATTTGTACACAGCACCTTATAACAGTATACAATGCAATACTTTCTCCTACGCATTTGTACACAGCACCTTATAACTTGTAAAACTTGTATATTTATAACAAATCTGTACAACAATTCATCATCCAGAGCTCTATTGTCTAACTGCATCTCTGTTTAATGTTTGTCGTATTTTATTTTATTTTATTTTATTTTATTTTTTTTCCTCATATTTATTTTGTGTTGTCACTTGTCCCTTTATGTACACTGGAAGCTTCTGTAGCCAAAACAAATTCCTTGTGTGTGTAAGCACACTTGGCAATAAAAACCGATTCTGATTCTGATTCTTTTCGGCTTAGTCCCTTTATTAATCTGAGATCGCCACAGTGGAATGAACCGCCAACTTATCCAGCATATGTCTTCCAGCTGCAACCCATCACTGGGAAACACCCATACATTCTCATTCACACATATACACTACAGCCAATTTACAATTCACTTACCCAATTCCCCTATAGTGCATGTCTTTGGACTTTGTGGGGGAAACCAGAGCACCCGGAGGAAACCCATGCGAACACAGGGAGAACATGCAAACTCCACACAGAAATGCCAACTGGCCCAGCCAAGGCTCGAACCAGCGACCTTCTTGATGTGAGGCGACAGCACTACCCACTGCGCCACCCCAGCATCGATAATGTAGATTTTTATTTAGTTTAACAACAAAACATAAGTAAATAGCGCTATTCCGCCTAGCCTGCTTTACTGTTTGTTTGGAATTGTAGTATTATAAAGTACTATAAAGTCTTCTAACTGGTGAATGACATGAACTAGTGGGTTGTCTACTGTCATCTTTAAGGTGCGAGTTCATGATATCAGGAGCCGTGGCTTTGGACGGCAGGGGTGGGACTGTGTTTCAAAGATATTATGCAAACCGGTTAGCATTTTGGCAGATCACCTACTGCACCTTTAACTGAAACATGAAGAGAGGGCGGGACATACAGTAGCTCCTCCCCTTTTAAAAAACAGCTAATAGCGTTTCATTTTATCACAGCTCTGCCAGTGAGAGTGGTTGAGCTCAAGCACATAAAGCAAAAGCACAGCCTTAAAGGGGGCGGGGCATGTCTGACACTAGAAAGCATTTGATTGGTCAGAAGATTTGACGAGAAACTGAAGTATGAGGAGATGTCAAAAAAATTGTTGATCCATTCAGGCGGAAGTGCAACCTGCAAGCTTTGGATGTTTATATCAGGTTTATATCTTCTAAATGAGAATTTTGTCACTGTTTTGGAGCACACTAGCTTATAGATATCCTTAAAACTAACAGACTGAAACTAACATTCAATTTAATTTATTTGGATATCATGTGACCTTTAAATCCTGCAATTAAATCCTCATTCTCACCATACAACTCAATTTTAGAAGAAACTGCTGCATGACATGAAACTATATTAACACCATATAATATTGCACAACAACATTTGCCACTTGCACACATCCACAATCATTTCAATCGCTAATCTGACGTCCTTATCACTAAACATGCAAATAAATGTCCCGTGAAGTGCTTTGAGATGTACATTATTTATTCGATGTTTGACCTAATCTCAACTGAACCATAAAGAGAGGGCGGAGCACAGAGCAGCTCCTCCCCTTTTAAAAAACAGCCAATAGCATTTAGTTTTTTTTATCACAGCTCTGCCAGTGAGAGTGGTTGAGCTCAAGTGCATCAAATGAAAAGCAAATGAGAAGAGAGGGGCGGGGCATGTGAGACACTACAGAGCATTTGATTGGTCAAAAGATTTGATGAGAAACTGAAGTATGAAAACAATAAAAACGTCAATCCATTTAGGCGAAAGTGACAAACTGCAAGCTTTGGATGTTTATATCAGGTTTATATCTACTAAACGCGAATTTTGCCTCCATTTTGGCGCACACTAGCTAAGCCTTAGACCGAAACTAACATCTAATGTTTTATTTTAATTTCATGCGACCTTTAAGTCCTGCAATAATCACTATTCTGACGTCATTCTCGCCATGCAACTCAATTTTAGAAGAAACTGCTGCATGACATGACACTATATTAACACCATATAATATTGCACAGCGACATTTGCCACTTGCACACATCCACAACCATCTCCATCGCTAATCTGACGTTATTATCACCAAGCACGCAATTAAATCGCGATATTTCAGCGGGGGAAACCACCTCTGTCCCGCTGACCGTCTGAATCGCAGCTTATCGCCAATCGCCATCCCTTGCAGGGCTGCTCTGACGTCATAATCCCGGTTGCTATAATTTAATTGTGACGTTTTTAGCTGGGGAAATCACTTGAGTCCCTCATGACTGTCTGAGCCGCTTGTCCATTCATATCAGCTCATCATCATTATCATCCAGTGACTGCTGGCAAGAGGCGATCCTCCAATCTCATTAGAGAAGTGCTGCGATAAACTGGGTTACGGTGGTCGTACACTCTGTTCCGAGCGTCCACTGCACCTGTCCCGATATCTACTGATGCCGATAGCATCAAATCTCCCGCTGAACGACAATGAATGCAATGCAGCTGTCATCCAAGCAGACACTCTCAATGCAAAAGCGTGCACAAGAATGAACGCACGCATTGATATTTGCAGAACGCATCTGGTGCATGCAAACAACTGATGCAACTCTTATTAACTCCGATTGTTGACATACCAAGCCTCGAATCGATTTATGGATATTAATAATTTTGCTGGGTGCACGCAGATGATAAATCTCGATCTGTCTCCTTTTACATACCTTCATTGCAACTCCCGTCTGTGAAAACTGTCGAATATTAAAGTGATTTTCATGGCAAGGACACTCAGGAGCACTCCATTACGTCTTCTCTTTCTGTCATCCTTGTGTGTGTGTAGAAAAGAGCATAACGTAATGGCAAAGCGCGGCTCCGCCAATCCTGAAATAGCAAGGGCCGCTGGTATGTATAGCAGCCAATCAGCGTCGCTCCATCCGGCGAGAGGGCGTGGCTTAGCGGCACGCATGTGTGCATGCATCGGGTTGGTGCAGCGACACTGTGTGAAAGTGTTTTCTCAACACATTAGAACAACTTTAGAAGCGGATTATGTGTATAATTATGCCTGTTTTGCTCGGCTACCCGTGCTAATTAAATTAAATTAAATTCCAACCCCCATATTTAACACGTCTTGGCTAAAACTAGGCTAATTTTGGGCTGTCAGTGACAATCTAATAGACCTATAAGAATAGCCCAAAAACAGACTAGTCATCAAATACAAAGATTAGACAGACTAACCATGTGAAGTCTGTTTAATCTGTTTATTTGTTTGTTAGTCTAATTTTGTGCTATTCTTAGACATTTGTTAGATTTTCACATATTTAGCCTTATTTTAGCCATCACATCCATGCTAGACATCTATATCTATTAAACACAAATTTGCTTGGTGGGTAGTTCAGCAATCAAAATCCAGTTATTATTTGCTCAACCTGTTCCAATGCTATGTGCCCTTATTGTTTTATTTTTTTGTGCAATAAAAGGATAAATAAAAAACTCCATTTTAAGCTCGTCCATATAATGTTAGCAAATTATATATATTATTTATCAAGCCCATAGCCAGCCTGGTGAAAGGGGTGGTTCTTTTTTCTCAAAAGTGGACCTTTTTGCAGCTATTTGCCTCATTTTCTATTTAATTATGACATTTAAATACTGCATTTTAGCGACATTTTAAGCATTATCTTTGAGCTGAATTAGCTTGTCGGATGGTCATCATAACCACACTTTTTGATATACCAAAAATATTTCCTAAAGATTTATACTAAAAAAAGTAATGAAGTAATACTTATTTTTAAAATACAAATTTATTACATCATATATCATTAGAAAAAAATAGGAATCTGTTAAAGTTTAAATTAAAAACTGTAGTCTATTGTCATTTATTAGGCAAATAACAAACTGGCCAGCACGTTCAACTGTCCTCAGTCAGAATTTGGCCATTTGAATAAAAATAAAAAACATAATAATAATAGTAATAATAATAATGTAGAGCTTCACAATTTGCAAAGCCTCTCTTGTAAAAAAAGAACTGTATTGCATTAAAAGAACAATAGCCAAAATAGTATTGAGATCAATTTCAATATGGTCCGCTTTTGGTGCTTCACACATTTTTATTGCTCATTTTTTGTTTCAGGAATAAGGTCCAAGATTTAGAATAAAAGTTACCTGTAAAATGTTTTCTGTTTAAAAACAATGCAGTTGCGAAAGATGACTTCACTTACACAAGATTGTAAAATGAATATATTTGTTAGCATTGGCTAAAACTGATTAGCTGAAGTCAACCAACAGAGGATTCCGCTTGGTCTTAAGCCTTTTTCGTTTTTTTGTATATTTATGATGGCATAAATGTCAAAAAATGGACAAATGAGCTCATGTATGGGACAAATTCTGGACCTTTGTCAGTGAGGGGTGGGTCTTCCGAACCACCCGAACTCCCCCTGGCTACGGGCCTGTTTATGTAATCCTGAACTTGGCCATTTGTCTTTCTGCACGACTGCATTGATGAAACTCTGTTGGCACAGCATTTAAGTAAGGTGCACTGTTTTGAGAACTCAAGATTTATAAAATATTAAATACAATACCTAGAAATTCTCCCGATAAAGCATCCATGCGGTTCCCATGTTGAGAAAACAAAAAACAAGCTAGCAGGTATAGGCTTGAAGCTGTTTTACTGGTTTAAACTGGTTTCTTCTGGTTATAAACTGGTTTACGCTGTTTCTTGCTGGTCATGAACTGGTTTAAGCTGTTTTTTTGCTGGTCATGAAC
>CAIGQV010018202.1:1753206-1775583 GCA_903798115.1 Danio jaintianensis
CTTAAACTAGCTCATGACCAGCAAAGAGCCAGCTTAAACTAGCTCATGACCCGCAAGGGAGCAGCATTAAAAACACCTTTAAAAATACCTTAGAATACTGTTTGTTTGTTTTTACAGCAGGGAGTCTCATGTACATCTATAAATCAATGGTCAACCTAAAATTCGGTTTGTTTTTCCACAACAGACTGTTTTGCATAATTAGCGCTACACTTTAGCATATTAATGTATTCGCGTGACCAAAAGTGCGACGAACAGATTTGATACAAATTAATTATGATATATAAATGTTTATAAATGTTTTGTACATAATATATAACATTATATGAATCTGAAAACAGGATAAATAATGACAGAGCTTACATCTTTGTAGCGACTTCTGACGCTGGTAGAAAGCGCGCGAACATAGTTGTTGCTATGGCTAATTCTTTAAGCAAATACGATATCTGTTTATTAGTGTTTATTTTAGTGTTGGCCTACTCTGACAAGCTTTCTGAGTAACTGTCTAATATTTATGGATACTGAGCCACTAGAGACCGTCAAAGGATTATGGCAGATGTTTGATGCTCCAATGCACAGCGGAAAGTGCTGAAATGTTCTAATCTAATTGTATGTTGTTACATCAAAACTTACTGCTTTATCCTTTAACTACTTTTTTTAATCAAAACAGCTGGAAGAACCTATTTATTAACACATATTTAATATTATATTTACAAAGACAAATAGACAGATCATCCTGGCTAATCACACTTTCAAGCGTTTTACAATAAACTGAGAAAGTACGTCATCTAGTGGACAGAAAGGTGAAAGACAATCCACACACATAAATACACACATCAATATACATATAATCATTTAAAGCAATCAATTTTCCTTCAGAGCTAGGCGTCGTAAATCTGGGATTCATTTTAACTCGTATTTAATATAATTAGCATTAGCATTATAATTAGCATTAACATTATAGCAGCGCATATTATGTGTCCGAAATGAGTTTGAGGTTTAATCGAGTACAGCTGTGATGAAAGAAATCGCTTATCTTAAACGCAAATATGACGCTTAATTACAGATAGTCACCATGGTCACACATTAGACCTCTGACGGACGTGCATATCATGTCTATATTGCGTCCGTTGGTATAATAGATGTCTTTTGGACGTCCATCAGAAGTCCAATGTTCAATGTTCTGTATACTATGCTGCATACAGGAGATAAACAATGTAGTGATTTGATCGTGCTCTTAAGCCAAAACTCAGTCACGTGACAGCTGAAACTGAACTAATGTCTGAGAGGAAGAAAAACAAAGTGAACTAATGTCTGAGAGAGAGTTCTTACAGTATGCAGTATCAGATTGCAGGAGTGATTTATATGTGATTTTAAGGTAAGATTTAAACGCTTTCCAACCCATAGCTTTTGACATCTTTCTCCTTAAACGCGCAAAAGATTGTTTATGTAGGCCTACACACAATAAACTACAAAATAGACCCTTTTCACATGACGTCACGCGGTGTCCGGGTTCACTCCAGGCAGTGTATCGTTACTTCCGCCTACACAGACAAAGCTCCCCATAGAGAACTCACCCAGTCAGCTGTATATTTACTACAGATACGGTTAGACTGTGACTACGGCTGTTTTCTGTTGTCTGCATTCAAGGTGAGACATCTGACATCTAAACAAAATGTACAAAGCGTCTTTTAAAAACGAAAGAGGGCAGTACATCTGTCATCTGCCATTATAAGTGGAGCATGTACCTGTACCTGCCAAAGTAAACAAACCTGAGAAACAAATGGGACATTTTATGAAATATGATTCCATTGAAGACTTATGGCATAAATTCCAGCTCGTTATGAAGTTAAATAACTCTAACAAATAATATACTAATAATATACTTTTAAATGACCTGTATTTCAGATTTGTACTGTATTTTTAATTTTAGGACATTAGAAATTGTATGAATGGGTTCTCAAACTGGAAAATAATCTGAGAGAAATCATTTAATAAATAAATAGATGATGTAATACAATTAATAACATAAATAAATAAACATGTTGAGAAACATTAGAATAAAAAAAAAATCACCAAAATTATAATAATAAATATAAAATAATGACTAAAATAATCAAATTGAGTAGAAATATAAAATAATAGTTTAAAAATAAATCCAAAATTCATTAAAATAAATTCACACAAATGTGGTCAAATAAATGAAAAATAGAAAAAAATGTATACAAATGAATTTTATATATATATATAATTATGATACATCTATAAATTACCTCTACCCCCCACCCCCATTTTTTTAGAATATAATTACTAAAATAATAAAACTTGCACACATATAAAATAATTGCACACAATCAAATAAATAGAAATTCGAAAATAACTATATATCTATAACCCCCATATTATTAATATAACATAATATTATGTTATTAATAATAATAACATTATTATTAATATTTATTAAATAAATAAATATTAATAATAAATAATGTAATATAATTACTAACATAAAAAAGATAGATACAAATTTCTATGTATATTATTTCGGTAAATAAATAGAATAAAAATTTCACCAAAATTATAATAATAAATATAACTATTAAAATAATACAATTTAAATACATATATAAAACAATTGTTAAAAAAATATATAAGATTAATTAAAATACATTTACACAAATGTGGCCCAAAAATTGAGCAAACAAACATACAAATTACTTTAAATGTATATATCTATAATTACCCCTTATAGCTAGAGGTTCATGACATCTTAAAATTCATAATAATTATATTAATAATTATAATAGTCATAATAATCCTGCCTTTTGTTGCTGATGGACTTGATTTCTGTCTGGAAATGATTTCTTCAAGTTACAGCATTTCAGCAAATGTCCATCAGGGGGCGACAATGACAATGAAATCTAAGCTTCGGTAGTCAGTCTGATTTTGACTGTTGTTAACCTTACAAACCTCTGGAAAAATAAATAAAATAAAATAAAAACATATAATGAAAATACTAGATGAATTTGTTAGCGATTAAATACAGGCAAAATACATTGGAAAGATGCTATGTTTAGGCTACGCTACTGTAGCACCTTGAATATAGACTTATATATCATTTATCTATATACAAAACAGAATCCTTTGTTATCTTGCTTCACATTTCACTTGCTTTCACATTCATTTATTGTCATATTCATTGTTAGCTCATGTTAACTAACACTAACAAGCACAATTTAGTATTTTAATAATGCATTAGAACTTGCTGAACACTGATTAGGCTATGCTTTACATGTAAATGCTTTACCAGTATTATTCACACTCAGTTCATGTCAGTTCAAGTCAGATTTTAATATAATGTTTCATTAATAATGTATTACATTATTAATGAAACATTATATTAAAATCTGACTTTTTTGCATTTGTGTAGCCTTCCTTATTCCCATCAACACTTCACATTATTTTAAAAAACGTATAAAATATTCAGTTGAATAATTTTCAGCTTTTAAGAATGTATAGTTCATATTTTACCTTGTTTGCAAAAGTATATTCACGCTAATGTGGCCCTGGGATTCTCTGCTTATTTGCATATTTGCGGAGACGGTGATTGGAGGAACGCAGCACGTGACCTGGTAAGCGGTTATCAGTCTCGACCGTCATTGGTATCAACTATTATCTAGTGTCAAGTGTTTATCGTTGAATGGACTTTTCGGACTATTAAGGTAAGATTTAAACGCTTTCCAACCCATAGCTTTTGACATCTTTCTCCTTAAACGCGCAAAAGATTGTTTATGTAGGCCTACACACAATAAACTACAAAATAGACCCTTTTCACATGACGTCACGCGGTGTCCGGGTTCACTCCAGGCAGTGTATCGCTACTTCCGCCTACACAGACAGAGCTCCCCATAGAGAACTCACCCAGTCAGCTGTATATTTACTACAGATACGGTTAGACTGTGACTACGGCTGTTTTCTGTTGTCTGCATTCAAGGTGAGACATCTGACATCTAAACAAAATGTACAAATCAGCCAGATCTCTGCTTGAAGCAAGAAAATGAGACTTTAAACAGAGTCTATTGCTTTGTGTTGCTGTCTTTACTGCAGATGAAGTTGGTATGCACTTGTCAGTATTTGTCAAATAAAGATTTCAGATGTTTACACGGGTGCTCAACATTTTATTACGTCAAATTTATTTTTATTGTGTCCCAAAGAATAAGAAATAAATAAAACTGTGGGTGTTTTACTGTGGTTGTTTACAGTGGACAGCTGACTCACAAACACATTCATATTATTCACATTCTACTGCTCAGTTCTCTGACATGTTTTTCTATATGGGTATTTCATTTATGAACATATAATATTTATATCTATTTAATATTCATATTAGATGAAATAGAATAACAGTGTTTGTATTTGACTCTTAATAATCAAACAAAATCATTATAAAAATTTACAGTTGCAAAAATAACACCAAGAGGACTGCATTTGAATTCCATATTATTAGATTATGAAATTATTTGTAACATTATTAATAAAGAGGTAGTACAGATATCAAATTAAACCCACCCAGTTGGTGGCGGCAGGACACGGTCTTAATTCATTTAAATGGAGAAACTGAACATTATCATTATCAGATCAGTAAATAATAAATGATAAAACTGGTTGCATTTATAGACGACATACTTACCAGGTATATGTGAAGATTTAATAAAGAACATTTACATATAACAGATAATATAAATTTATATTCACAGCAGCATCAAAGCAAAAATAAATCCATTATTGACTAAATAAAATAAAACTAAATTAAATAAACTTAATTTATAAGTGAAAATTTTGCAAACATATACTTTCCTTGATAAACAATAGCTTATTCCTATTCTTAATAACTTAAACAATCATTTCAAACTCAGAAAGCAGTTCAGTATTGAAAGAGAAACATTTGGACACATGCCTAATGCTGTAATAGTCTTAAATCACAACGTGCAATGTTAATATTATCATTTGTGAATTGTCCAGAGAAGTCTCCCACTCATCGAAGGTAAACCGGAACTAAAAATACACTGCGTTGGCGATAGGGGGAAGTGAAGTGACGTCATTGTGAAAAGGGTCTATACAGCAGCCACAACAAGTATCAAAATAAAATACTGTATTTTGAAAATACTACAAAATACTTTTACAAGGGAGCATTAATGTTTTTTCGCAAACCTTCTATCAATAGGGCTATTGGATCAATCGCTTCACCATTAAACTGACTCAGTGAAGTAAACAATGATTGATAACAACAGCTTTTCTCTGAGCAAGTTTAAGTCAGCTCCTCTGCACCTCATCACCTCTACTGTAAGAATAAAAAATATTCATAAAACTTGTTTTTCTCTTTGGTTTTAGTATAGATTTTGTTCAAATGTCATACAGAAAGTCCTGTCTTGAAGATGATCTCTTTAATCACTGTAATAACCATTTAATGCAGATGATGAGTTGGAATATAGTACTAAATCTCTTGATTGTGAAAATTGCCACCATCGCTTAAAAGTCTTATTTTTCAACATTTTTGCAATTAAAATCTTCAATACTCAATGTAAAATCACGATTTCTGCAAACTACTAAAATCTCCCGTTTTAGTCATTTCCATAAATCATGTTTTTTTTTGCAATTGTACTCCTCAATACACAATATAAAACACGAGATCTCAAAAAAATTGGGAGTTTTTGACCAGTAGACTGGAATATTATGTCATATTTTTGTCTCATACTGATTAACCATGTCAAAGTTTGTAATAAACTATAAAGAGCACCTGCAGATCAGCTACTGGCATTTGAAACAGCCAATTTATTTCTGTAGGTATCGCCAATGTTGGACTTTTTTTATGCTGTTTGTCTTATATTCCTGTCTGATTTTGACCTGCTCCCGAATTTACCCCTGCTATTTGTCTGTTACTTTCTTTATTCATTCATTCATTCTTTTCGGCTTAGTCCCTTTATTAATCTGGGGTCGCCACAGCAGAATGAACCGCCAACTTATCCAGCGGATGCCCTTCCAGCTGCAACCCATCACTGGGAAACATCCATACACACTTATACACTACGGACACTTTAGTTTACCCGATTCACCTATAGCGCATGTGTTTGGACTGTGGGGGAACCGGAGCACCCGGAGGAAACCCACGCAAAGACGGGGAGAACATGCAAACTCCACACAGAAATGCCAACTGACCCAACCGGGACTCGAACCAGCGACCTTCTTGCTGTGAGGCGATTGTGCTACCCACCGCGCTGCCCCTACTTTCTTTATACGTGATGTATAATTTCCATCCATACTCCAAGCATTGATCAACGTCTTCAATATTAGTCAATTTTCTGTTCTGATCTCAAGCCTTGGCAAATAACTGAGAAAGCACAAATCAAAGGCGGCATTTGTATGATGTCATCATGTAGACTTCTTACAAAGTATTTTACAGTATTTTAAAAATACAAAAATACACGACACTAAAGTATTTTGATACAAAATATAAAGCCATTTTCATAAACCCCATAAAATACAATACAAATTTGAACTACATGTATCATAAATACTGCCCATCCATGCCTACACATTTATTTAATTAACTTACAAGTGTGAAATATTGCTTGATTAAAAGTTTAAAACAGCGAAAATTCGATAATTAAAGTCAATTAAATCCTCATTTTAATAAACAGAATGGCTGGGTGTGTGTTAGAGGACATTACAAATGACACAACAGTCCAAGTTTTTCTTTTCCCAGACATTTTTCTGGTCTTGAATATCATGGCTAGCATACAGACGTTCCCTGGTGTTTTAATATAATGGAGATTTGAGTTTCACGGCTTATTATTATTGAGTCCGTGAAAACTTTCTCACAGACCTCTCAAAAGACCATACATCTAGTCAAAAACACTTGGATTTTGCAACTGGGGTCATTGAAACGGAGTTCAACAGCAAACACATGGATCAAATTAATCACAACTTGTGTCTGAAACGCATAGAGTTCATGAAGGACATGGTCAATCTCACGACATGGCGCTGTTATTCAAAACAACAACAAACTGAACCAAACTTCATTCATTAATTTTCCTTCGGCTTAGTCCCTTTATTCATCAGGGGTCGCCACAGCGGAATGAACCGCCAACTATTTCAGCATATGTTTTACACACAGCGGATGCCCTTCCAGCTGCAACCTAGTACTGGGAAACACCCATACACATTCATTCACACACACTACAGCCAATTTAGTTTATTCAGTTCAACTTTATTCATCTTTGTTAAGGTTAGTTAATGGAAATAAAGTCATTCATTGCTAGTTATTATTAACTCAGTGCATTAACTAATGTAAACAAGCACAACTTTAGATTTTAATTAGTAAATGTTACTATGATTTAAAAATGCTGCGGAAGTATTGTTCATACATTTTATTGGAAATTGGTAATTAATGGTAATTTTCAGTGTGATTATATACATTAGCGTGAATATATATATATATATATATATATATATATATATATATATATATACACAACAGTTCTGTCTGGTTCTTGAATCCGATTGGCTGATAGCCGTGTGATATTCTGCAATAACAGCACTCATAAAGCCTCCTCACCCTTGTGATTTACTCCGCCCACATAGAGTGACAGCAGATCAATAAACTCACTACAGTTTGACAAATATTGCAGCTGTTGGACACATAATGTACTTTTGAGGCTTTTTTAAGTGGAGAGTGTAGTTGTTTAGATTGCAACTATGCCGTTTATTTATAAGGATAGTGCCTATTTTAAATATTTATCATTTCTGAGCGCGTCGGCATCCATCAGCCTGTCATACTGAGCAGAGAAAAGACGGTTGACGTTGTCCATCCACAAGATGGCGACAGAGACCGCATAATAAGCCCTTAGAGGAGAAAAACTCAGCGTAATTTCAAACTACAGCTGATCAATTCATTATAAAACTAGTAAGTGACTTTCTAAGTCGATCTCTCTCTTTTGTATGTTGTAGTGCTGTATTTATACCATAGTCTGGAAGTGTTTCTGGTAGTGTTTCTGGTAGGGTTTGCTTTGCTTTGGCTTTTTCGGGGTTAATTATTGTGATCTCCTGACTGCAACAGGGAAATCTCTGTAGACTGATGGCATTTCATGCCGTTAAGCCTTATAATCTTAAAATGTGGGCAAAATCACCTGTTTTGTCAACGCATGCCTCCCACCAGTGCCGATATACAGCCATATTGCACTGCTACTCGTGTGATATTGCTCATATATAAAAACATTCCTGAGAGAATTTATTTATGTATTTATTTTACAGTTCCAAATAAATGAATGAAATGCTGTCTTGTTTGACTTTTTCTTCTATTGAACACAAAGAAGGATATACAAGGCTCTTCTTTGTCTGGTGCCTTTATACCTAAGTTCGCTTCTTCATAGGTCAAAAAGCCAGTATGCCCTACGTTCAAATGAATCTTATCATTTGACTGTTCCCTGGGTTCGAACTGAAATAGGGAGGCAAGCCTTTAGTCATGCCGCCCCTTCATCCTGGAATACTCTTCAGCCTAAAAATGTCTGAGCTCATCCCAATCAAATCATTTCGCTCTATCCTTTATAATAAACAACAACAGTCCATTTCTCAATGTATGTGTTTTTAACATACTGTAATGTGGTATAGCTGAATAACTAAACCACAACGGGGGTCGCCACAACGGGGGTCGCCACAACGGAATGAACCACCAACTTATCCAGCATATGTTTTACGCAGCGGATGCCCTTCCAGTTGCAACCCATCACTGGGAAACATTCATACACACTTATTCAAACACATACACTACTGACAATTTAGCCTACCCAATTCACCTGTACCGCATGTCTTTGGACTTGTGGGGGAAACCAGAGCACCCGGAGGAAACTTACGCCAACACGGAGAGAACATGCAGACTCCACACAGAAACACCAACTGACCCAGCCGAGGCTCGAACCAGGGACCTTCTTGCTGTGAGGCGAACGTGCTACCCACTGCGCCACCGATTATCTATGGAAGTCAATGATTATTGACAACTACCAATTTCCAACATTCTTCAAAATATTTTCTTTTGTTTTATAACCACTTGAGGATCAGAACTATTCCTTTAAATCAACTAAAAAATACTAGGCTGAAGTCAAGAAAGCTACATTAGTAAATCAGAGCTGTGTATGTGGAGCAGAGACCCTGTGAAAGCTGCCAGCTGCGGAAATGACTTATGGAGTCTCATTAAGAAAGTGCTGTCTGCAAACACAGAGCCCTGTTCTCATTAAGCAAACAGAGACACTGAGAAACCCTCTGTATTGATCACACACCACCGTGAGAAATGAAGAGGGGAAGAAAACCTCACAGTTGTACGGGACTGGAAATCCAACACAAGCCTATTGGAAATCTGTGCTTCAGCCTACATCTTTGTTAGACTGCAAAAACGTATTTCAACACACATTTGGCTGCAGTTTCTAGGTGAAATAAACACAAGGGGGCAGTATCACGCCAACAACTTTTGTTCCTTTTCACACTAATTAGATTTACAAGGACACATTATAGATTAATAAAGAGTTATTTTTATGCACTACTTTGTATAACACCAAATAAACACCTTAAGGATCTTTATTATTTGGAATTGAATATGGTTGTCACCTATATATCTCTATATGGACAACTTTTCTGGTCAGTTTACGTGGTAGCTCATTTTGTACAGTGTTGTACTTGTAATCTTGTGCATGGATTCACAAAATAGGTCAAAGCAAAGTAAAATCATGGTAAAACTTATGTTTTCGTGATGCAGTTTTCTATTATGTTTACTTTTGAAAACACTATTGGTTGGGTTTAGGAAAGGGTTTAGGTCAGTCAATTGCTAGCTGATCTGTACGACAAGCCCTGCCTTCTTGTGGAGGTGTACAAATGTCTAAGGTTGCATTCCAGTCCACTTTTAGACATGCACTCAGGAACTTACCTTCACTTGTTCCCTTGGAAGAAGTTATTTTAAAGTGCTTCCACTTCAAGTGAATGAGGAAAGTTTACATGGACATACCCTCAATTTTGACAGAGGAAGCGAGTCGGTTTCATCTTTCCACTCCAGCATCTATATGTCGCAGAACGCAATGCGATTGTGACATTACAACAGTGTAGTTCCCTAGTGCTCAAAGGTTTAGGGCACTCCATTTAAACCCATTCAGATGCTCCGCCAGTAGTTGACACTTGTGTGATGTACATCTGAGTGAATGAGATGGAGGGAAGTTAAAGAGTGAAGGACATAAATAATTGGACTGGAATGCGGCCTAAATGAAGGATATAACAAAACACACGCTAAGTATGAATGTTCAAATGTAGACAGCGCCCTCTAGTGGATTTGTCAACAGAAACCTGCAATAAAACATACAAGGAGCAAAGTATTTTACGTTTTGCTAAAATGCTAGTCTCAAAATTCAAACGAAGCCGGCAGTATAGACTCAAACAAAAAGTCAATTCACACACGCGCATTACCTGATCCGCAAATGCAAAACTTCCATTTCGCACACGTAAATTAAGATGCATGAATGCAAAACATAATATTTGTTTTTACAAACATGTTTATGTTTGCGCAAATCTTAAATTCACAGACTCGGGTTGAAAGCCATTCGTTTGTGAATGTAACAATGCTTATGCAACATTGATGGAGCGCGTGGATGACAGAGTGTGCATTCACAAATAATACTGAGACAATAATCATCCCATACTGAAACCACATCAAAACTAGGCCTCCACAAACATTGGTCTTTCAGTGGTAGAATTCTTGCCTGCCACGAGGCCTAGGCCCAAAATGTCACTTTCCTGAAAAGTTTTGGATTTTATTCAGAGACCCCATAAAACAGCCTGAAAAAGCATTGGTGGTTTAGTGGTAGAGTTCTTACTTGCCACATGGGAGGTCTGGGTTTGATTTCTGGCCAATGCAGCAGTGCCTTTTGAAACTAAAATAGTTTCACCTACTAAAAGAAACCTGTTAAGGTTTCCTGAAACCGCTTAAAAACTAGGCCTCCACAAACATGGTTTGTTGTGGTTTAGTGGTAGAATTCTCACCTGCCATGAGGCCTAGGCCCAAAGTTTACCTTTCCTGAAAAGGTTTTAATTTTTTCAGAGACCCAAAACTGCAGCAGGAAAAGGCATTGGTGGTTCAGTGGTAGAATTCTCGCCTGCCACGCGGGAGGCCCGGGTTCGATTCCCGGCCAATGCAGCATATCTTTTGAAACTAAAAATGTTTCACCTTCAAGTACAAACCTGTCAAGTTACTGTGTTAACACGTCAAACATAGGCCTTTGCAAGGACTGCTAGTTCAGTAGTAGAAGATTTTTGAGGCTAAGATTGTAAAACATTCTTCAGACAAGCAACAAGTACATTCATCACATGCCCCTTGGTAGGCCCAGCTTAGATTCCTGGTCAATGGACAAAGAAGAAACACACTTTCTATAATAGAGTTATGAAATTGAAGTAAAAAAAGGCCAATAAACATTAGTGGAACAATTTTCGCTGGGTCTGTGTTAAATTTCCAGCCAATGGAAAATGTTATTGTCCAAAAGCGTCCATTGCATCCCGGCATTTTCTGACAGTACTGACAAAAATAACTTACTGTACATGAATTCTTGAAGACAGATTAGAGAAAATCCCAGCATAGACAAACAATTTAATGTAACAAAATGGAAGCATAAGGATGTCTTTTTTTTATTAAATAGACCGTTTATTTCACACAGCAAGAACAATCAATCATTCATTAGTATTTATTATAAAACAGAAACATAAAGACCATCCAAGGTATTCAAAGCCATCAGAGTCGTCATTTGGGTGCAACATTTATACTAAATCTAAACTACACGGAGTAATAAACAAGACAAAAATGACTAGTCATGTTGAAAAGCCTGTCATGTAAAGTGCAAATCAGACACGCGTCTGTAAAGGAAACACCACCCGTGGAGCAAAGGGCTTCATAAAACAACTCAAAAGGTCACGGTTACTGTCAAAAAACTGGCACGCACACAACATTAACATTCAATGAACTTGTTACATCAAATATGTTTCAAAAATACAAAATAAAATGAATCAAACTAAACGTTTCTATGAAAAAAACTGAAATCATTTTCACTGACTATACAAACATGGTTCTTGCGCTGAAGAAACATCACCAGGTGTTTATGTGTCTTAAAAAGCCATCTCCTGTAGCAAACTAGATGAGATTTAATGACAAATAATCATGCCGCTCGTGTGGCATTGTTAGTCTCTCGGCTGCCTGTGTGTCCTGTTTAATGAGCTCTGGCTGAAGCTACATTTGCATCATAAGCTTCCACACAAAAACATCATACAAGCAAACATGCAGACATCGGTATGTCTCTTAGCCCACAGGCACTCCAGCAGCCCTTTTCTCTTTCACCTCACCTCACTCTAATTGAGGCAAATCTACCCTGGACTTTCTCGGAGGGGAGCGTTTGGTCATATCTGTCACTAGCAAAAACGTAAAAGTTTCACATCAGAAACCCTGAAGTTGTGGGCTGTAAAGACTGGCTGCTGGTGAGTGTTGTGTGTGTGTAACAGATTCTTGTTTTTGCTATTCTATGTAGTCAGTTATTGACTTTGCAAACAACAAATTGTGTGATGGTGGCTGCAGGACTAAGAATAAAGCAATGAAGTGGTCGATTGGTGGCAGTCAATGATAAAGATGGTGAATGTAATTGTAATTTGCAATGCAACAAACAAATCCATAAAGTTCTAAAAAAATCCAATTTGGTTTGATTCCCGACTAATACAACAGTGCCTTTTGAAACTAAAATAGTAGTTTCCCTGAAACCACATCAAAACTTGGCCCTCACAAACATTGGTGGTTCAGAATTCTCGCCTGCCACAAGGTCTAGGCCCAAAATTTACCTTTCCTGAAAAGGTCTGACATTTTTTTCAGAGACACAAAAAAAAGGCTTTAAAAAGCATTGGTAGTTCAGTGGTAGAATTCTCGCTTGCCATCCAGAAGGCCTGGGTTCGATTCCTGGCCAATGCAAGTATGTTTTGAGGCTCAAAATTTGAGAAGGGTATAAACGGAGGTCAGAGACAGCTCCAAGTGGGTGGAACTAGAGCTCCAAGTGTGCTGTACACACCTCATGGAGTTTTCTTTTATTTAATGTTTTGTACATGACACAGAGTGCAACCTTTTGTGTTTTATGAGTGTGTACACCTACCCCAACCCTAAACCCAACCTCACAATAACCAGTTGTGTTTTATTAATGTCTACTACACCTACAATAACCCTAAACCCAATCCTAAAAGGGGTGGGTGGTGCAGTGGGTAGTGCTGTCACCTCACAGCAAGAAGGTTGCTGGTTTGAGCCTCGGCGGGGTCAGTTGGCATTTTTGTGTGGAGTTTGCATGTTCTCCTCGTGTTCGTGTGGGTTTCCTCCGGGTGCTCCCGTTTCCCCCACAGTCCAAACACATGCACTATAGGTGAATTGGGTAAGCTAAATTGTCCGTAGTGTATGGGAGTGTATGGGTGTTTCCCAGTGATGGGTTGCGGCTGGAAGGGCATCCGCTGCGTAAAACATATGCTGGATAAGTTGGCGGTTCATTCCGCTGTGGCGACCCTAGATTAATAAAGGGATGAATGAAAATAAATGAAATGAATGAAAAAAAAATTTCAGAGGCCCCATAAAGAGCTTTAAGAAGCATTTGTGGTTCAGTGGTAGAATTCTTGCTTGCCGTGCGGGAGGCCTGGGTTTGATTCCCGGCCAATGCAACAGCTCCTTTTGAAACTAAAGTAGTTTTACCTACTAAACGAAAGTTAAGTTTCCCTGAAACCACATAAAATGTAGGCCTCCACAAACATTGGTGGTTCAGTGGTAGAATTCTTGCCTGCCTCTAGGCCCAAAATTGAACTTTCACCAAAAGGTCTGACATTTTTTTCAGAGACCCAAAAAACCTGAAAATTCATTGGTGGTTCAGTGGTAGAATTCTTGCCTGCCACGCGAGAGACCTGGGTTCGATTCTTGGCCAATGCAAGCATGTTTTGAGGCCCAAAATTTCACACTTTCCTGAAAAGGACTGATATTTGTTTCAGAGACCCCATAAAACAGCCTGAAAAAGCATTGGTGGTTCAGTGGTGGAATTCATGCCTGCCACGCGGGAGGTCTGGGTTTGATTTCTGGCCAATGCAGCAGTGCCTTTTGAAACTAAAATAGTTTCACCTACTAAACGAAACCTGTTAAGGTTTCCTGAAACCACATCAAAACTAGGCCTCCACAAACATTTGTGGTTCAGTGGTAGAATTCTCGCCTGCCACGCGGGAGGCCCGGGTTCGATTCCCGGCCAATGCAGCTTACCTTTTGAAACTAAAAATGTTTCACCTTCAAGTACAAACCTGTCAAGTTACTGTGTTAACACATCAAACATAGGCCTTTGCAAGGACTGCTAGTTCAGTGGTAGAAGATTTTTGAGGCTAAGATTGTAAAACATTCTTCAGACAAGCAACAAGTACATTTATCACATGCCCCTTGGTAGGCCCAGCTTAGATTCCTGGTCAATGGACAAAGAAGAAACACACTTTCTATAATAGAGTTATGAAATTGAAGTAAAAAAAGGCCAATAAACATTAGTGGAACAATTTTCGCTGGGTCTGTGTTAAATTTCCAGCCAATGGAAAATAAGGAACCAAGCGCAAGGAACCAGGGTCCATCACCTCTCACAGAAATGCAAAGTATTTTTGTCTTCTACACTCCAGGGTTCCAACACCAGATGGTCTTCCAGTTCATCCTCTTCGCCCTCCTCTTCCTCCTCAAACACACTGATTTCCTCAATAGAAGTCTCTAGGCAGTAGCTGCTGCCCTGGCCCTCACTGTATTCGTAGATAGTAGGCAGGCTGCTTCTCATCCCAAAGCGTCTGCGCAGGGCGACCAGCAGGGGCTGGGGCACAGTAAAGATGTCCACATTGTTGCCCAGGTCCACCCAAGCCAAACAGGGAAACTTTTGAGGGTCCTTAACCACTTCTATCAGGTCTTTAAGGACAGCAACCGTCAGCCGGTTACCATTGATGGCAAGCGTGGAGAGTTTGGGTAGCACTCCTAAGAATGGTAAAAGAAGCCGCAAGCTCTCATCGTGTAGTTCTGTGAAGCTGATGTCCACTGCTGTCACAGATGAACCATTGTTCTGAAGGTAGTATGCCACACGATGCAAATCACGGCCAGAGAGAGGGATACCAGACAGATCTACGGTATCATTTGCTAGTTTCTTTTTTAGTGTAGTTTTCAGACTGTGAAAGAAAAACAAAACAGCATTAGCATGTCACATTATACTATTATGATGCTTATAATGTATCATACATTTTGTTATCATATTACAATATATTTATTGCATGTACAGAACAAACACCCTTGAAGATATGTTTTGTAGAGAATAAAAGAGATCTTTGTGTGGGAGACCTGGGTTCAATACCAGTCAATGCAAGAGCTTCCTTAAGAATATTCAAGTTACTCGGTACAAACATCAGTAACAAAGCTGTTGCATTTTTGCCTTAAATGTGGGATGTCATGTTTTCTTTGATGCTGGGGTAATTCCTCATTATGCATTATACAGCAAATGCCGCTCCAGGATAGAGTTCAATGTAGCACATATACTTTAGGCCCCTTCAATATAACCTTAGTTAAAAAAGCAAAAACACACTTACACAGTTCTAACATTTATTACAGCAAATGAAATATGGGACAGCATTTTATGGTTGACTTAATCCCCATAAAGCATATTAGTCATTCAAACAAAAGTCATTTAACTCATAATCAATGTGACTTAACCAAACAGTTTGTTTACTAAGATAAGGGTCATAAAATGGCAGGCAGTTTCAATTAAACTCTGCCAACTTGTTGATGACCAATGCTGTCTTTAATGCGCAGTGACTGTGCACAGCGCCTGCATTTCCCCCCTGTCACTGCACATTACCCATCAGCACATCCTCCGCATATCCATATATGCAAAGCCTTAATGCACACTATCGAGTCATACACAAGGCTGGGGGTTTTGGATTAGAGACTCACAAAAAATGGGAAAGAAATATGGAAATTTAAGGTATGGATGGATGGATAGGGTTCAATGAGTAATTGTTCTTGCCCAGAGCGGTCACGCTGTCAGGGCTGTCAGAGGAAATGAGTGCATGCACCAAAAAAACGGAAAAATGTGGCAACTCAGCCTGATGGAGATGTTTGGCTTTTTCTGGGTAATGCTATACAGATGAAATAGTGGATGTTACAGGAGCCAGAGGGCATCAGCTTAAACGAGCAGGGCTATTGATCCCTGAAATTAAGTGTAATTCAGAATATATATGGAAGCCTGACCAATTCTTCGCATTACATTGCCATGAAATATTGTGAAGGAGTGGGTAATAATATAGATTCCAATGCATGAGCAATGGCTAACTATGCAATGCAGCTCCCTCCTTCAATCACCCTGCAGCATCCACTCTTCTGCAGTGGGGGAAGTCCATCTGCTTCTCCCCTGCCTGGCATGATAGCATTACATTCAGAGGGGCTTTTGCTATGACTGCAGGATTTGGACTTCCTACGCCATGCGCTCTATTGTTCTAAGTTTGGGCTTGTCTGATTGGATTATGGGCTTTCCTACAGGGGCTGCCTGGCATGCCGCTAGCACTTTTCTGCGTAGGAGCCAGAGGTCCAGCCAAACAAAATGCATAGATCAGCCTTTTTTTCAAAAACAACACTATGTGTTGGAGACATAGTCGTGAGGAAGGGTGCTGAGAGCTCCTGGAGTTGGTGGGATGGGGGTGGAATGGATGGGGTAAGTTTCAGACTGCAATCCAAAACTCTTTTCTCATCTGCAATGTAATCAGCTTAGATTTGAGATAACATACCCTTTATCTCAGGGACATTGTTAAAATTGTCACCTGACATATTTGATAATCAGGACTATTTTAGACTCATTTAAATAATGTAGCAGGACTATACATAGTAGATTTACCAGAGCATTTAAGAAATTCCTGGCATGGACTGGAACTTTTTTCAGAGATTCCAAAAGAGGCCTAAAACAAGCATTGGTGGTTCAGTGGTAGAATTCTCGCCTGCCACGCGGGAGGCCCGGGTTCGATTCCCGGCCAATGCAAGTATATTTTGAGGCCCAAAATTTCACACTTTCCTCAAAGTCTCTGTTTTTTTTTTAGAGAACCCAAAAACACAGACTGAAAAAGCATTGGTGGTTCAGTAATAGAATTCTTACCTGCCACGTGGCAGGCCCGGGTTAAATTTCTGGCCAATGCAAGCGTCTTTTGAGGCCCAAAATTTCACACTTTCCTGAAAGTCTCTGTTTTTTTTTTAGAGACCCCAAAAACAGTTGCGAAAAGCATTGGTGGTTCAGTGGTAGAATTCTCGCCTGCCACGTGGGAGGCCTGGGTTTGATTCTTGGCCAATGCATGTATGTTTTGAAACCCAAAATTTCACACTTTCCAGAAAGAGTCAGAATTTTTTTTCAGAGACCCCATAAAACAGCCTGAAAAACATTGGTGGTTTAGTGGTAGAATTTTCACCTACCATGCCATTCTATTCTAAGACAATGCAAACATGTTTGGAGGCCCAAAATTTCACTTTTCTGAAAGTTCCTGAAATTATTTTCAGAGACCCCTAAAAACAGAACAAGAAAGCATTGGTGGTTCAGTGGTAGAAATCTCGCCTGCCACGCGGGAGGCCTGGGTTCGATTCCCGGCCAATGCAATTATTTTTTGAGGGACAAAATTTCACACGTTCCTGAAAAGAGACGAGACCCGCATGGAAACCCAATTTTACATTCCCGGCCAATGCAAGTATGTTTTGAGGCCTGGGTTCCTCCAAAAGCAATTTAGGATCAAATATGCCACATTTTCCAGAGCAAACCAGCCAATGTAAGAGATTTGTACACAAAAATTTGACACTTTGTAGAACAGGCCTGTGAAATTGAGATGAGATAAACAGCTGAACACACAAATAAATAAATACACACACATTCATTTAAATGTACTTTTAGGCTCATGTGTAAGGTCAGTAAACTAAACACATCAATGCATTGATTACATTCACTGTGGAACAATATAGAATCCATGAAGGAACTGAGCGACCTGCTTAATGAGAGATCTACTGGCTCTAATTGCCTCGTACACCCACTTTGCCCTTTGGGATATTGACATGTTTTCACCAAGAGCTTACATGACCTATCAAATGCAACCTCCAAAACAGCAAAAAGCTTACATGAGCTATCAAGCGCAAGACTACAATGAAACAAGCATAAAAATCACAAATATTAACCACATGCATAAACACATACTGTGAAAATGTCCCAAAGAATTCAAACAAATAATGCTGTGGCAGACAAAAGCATCGCACAGCCATTACGAAGAGATAACAGTCCTACATTAAGGATACAAACTGACAGCTTTTTAGTACATTCATTATAAAATCTATTGCTAAATATGTACATTACACCATTGTAAAAGCGGTTTACTAAGAAACCTGGAAGTCAGTTTCACACACTGACTTGTGGGTAAAAACCTGTCAGAGCAGATCTCACACCATAACTCTGAAAATAACGTTGTCAAAACTCTCTTCAAATGATTTCTCTAGTGAGCAGTGATGCCGTGGCAGCTTGGAAGGCCCATTTGCATTAATACAGCCCCATACTGACACTCTGACATGTGCTGTATATAAACTGATGTCTCAGAGACTTTATTTATATTTAAAGGTGATGTGACGTGCCTAGCGGACAGTCACCATTTTTGGTTTCTCTCTTCTCTATGCTCTGTAAATCTCTACAGAGATCATGTCTGTGGTCCTTCTGTGAGCTTTCCGCAGCTAGTAATCAGATTTTCACAGCCATCTTAAACGTGAACCGCACAGAACTATGACTTTCCAGTTGGCTAATCCCATTTCAGTACTGGTGAGATATTCGAGGGTATACAGGTGAAGTCAGAATTATTAGCTCCCCCTGTATAGTATATTTTTCCCCCAATTTCTGTTTAATGGAAAGAAGATTTTTATTTCAACACATTTCTAAACATAATAGTTTTAATAACTCATTTGTAATAACTGATTTCTTTCATCTTTGCCATGATGACAGCACATAATATTTGATTAGATATTTTTCAAGATACAGTGGTCCCTCGCTATAACGCGGTTCACCTTTCACGGCCTCGCAGTTTCGCTGATTTTTTTTTGTGCAATCTGAAATGCTTTTTTTTTTTTACAGCGCATTGTGTTTTGCGTCCTGATTGGCTGTAGACCATTGTCAATCAATCTCCTCCGTGTCTCCTGTACAGTACAGAATGTGTTCAGCTTGCCAAATTAAAATAAATCTTCGATCGCTAGCAGTGTGAGTTTCAACAAGGATGCAAAATAGGTTGTAACTGTCTGCAGCAAGACAATCGTAAAGGGGGTCGCACACCGGATGTGCCGCGCCACGCAGCGCCATGCATTTTAGAATTGTAAATATAGGTTTATATCAGGGTACGCACACCGGCGCTGCAAGTCGGTGGCTGTCTGCGGTGCCCAGCTACGACTCAGGACACTGTTCATATTTCTGCCGTGCCACAGAGCGCCATCTGAATACAGTGGTCCCTCGTTATTCACGGGAGTTATGTTCTAAAAATAACCCACGATAGGCAAAATCTGCGAAGTTTAAGTCCGTAAAACCCCTCACTACACACTTTATACTCTTTTCTCAGACAGGCTTTAACATTTTCACACTTTTCTCTCTTGTTTAAACACTCTCAAAGTTCAAACCTTCGTAGAAAATTAAGTCCAGTATTATAGAATGAAACCAAAGATCAAAACCATTTGATCCTCATTTATTTATTCCGTAATGCCGCCCTACAGCTGCGTAACTTCTACCTTCCTTTAGCATGTCCAGAAGTTCAACTTTTTGTGCGATGGTTAGCATTTTCCTCTGCCTTTTGGATGCTACCGCAGGTGCCTTTGATAATGTAGAACGTTTCGTAGACATTGTGGAGAGAAAACTTGCAAACATACAGTACAGCACTTCAGAGTCACACTGCTTTATGTTAATTTGGCAAGATGAACGCATTCTGTACTGTACAGGAGACACGGCACGGAGATTGACTGACAATGGTCTACAGCCAATCAGGACACAGAACACAATACGCTGTAGAAAAAAAGCATGTCAAATTACACTAAAAAAATCGGTGAAAGTGCGAGACCGCGAAAGGTGAACCGCGTTATAGTGAGGGACCACTGTAATTTCATTTTAAACAACATTCGAATGTGCGCGTCCGGTGTGTGCTACCTCCAACTGTCATGTGCGGGGTGCATCCGGTGTGCGACCCCCTTAAGGATGGAGTCTGCTTTAGTTTTGTGGATCAGTGACTGCAGGAAAAAGAACATTACGCTGGATGCCAACATTATTCGCACAAAAGCTAAAAAGCTTTATGAACCTTTTGCTGACAGCGACGAATGTTTGCGCTGGACAACAGGTTTTCATCTTTACCCAGCAGGCACAGGACGTCAACATGACGTCAGACTGACGTTGTACCCCAATGTCGTGGGATGTTGAATTTTGTTTGGAAATGAAACGTCAGTGTCCAACGGCGGACAGACGTTGCATTTTGGTTACTTTCCAACGCAATTTAAAACAACAAAACATCAACGTCTAATGATGTTACAGCTTGATGTTGTGTGAACGTTACCAATATAATGTCTATCAGACGTTGGATTTTGGTTGCCATACCTGACGAATAAATGTCAGTATTTGACGTCAATATGACGTTGGTTTAAGATGTTGGCTCGACATTACATTTTGGTCACTTTCCAACACAACCTAAAATCAACCAAATATCAACGCCATTTAACATCGTTATTTAATATCAAAATAACATTGTTGTTAGATGCTGGCAACCTAAATCTAACCTAATATTAATGTCTTATGACATTGTGTGTCTGCTGGGTAGTTTCATTCTATAATACTGGACTTATTTTTCTACGAAGGTTTGAACTTTGAGGGTGTTTAAACAAGAGAAAAGTGTGAAAATGTTAATGCCTGTCTGAGAAAAGAGTATTAAGTGTGTAGTGAGGGGTTTTACAGACTTAAACATCTATAATAATTGTAAAACATAAAGTTGACTACTTCACGGATTTCGCCTATCGCGGGTTATTTTTAGAACGTAACTCCCGCGAATAACGAGGGACCACAGTACTAGTATTCAGCTTACAGTGGCATTTAATTAGGTTAATTAGGCAAATCATTTTATAACGATGGTTTGTTCTGTAGACAATTGAAAAAAAATTGCTTAAGGGGGCTAATAATATTGACCTTAAAATGGTTTAAAAAATTTTTTAAAACTGCTTTTATTCTAGGCGAAATAAAACAAATAAGACTTTCTCCAGAAGAAAAAATATTATCAGACATACTGTGAAAATTTCTTTGCTCTGTTAAACATAATTTGGGAAATATTTGAAAAATAAATAAAAATTCACAGGAGGGCGAATCATTCTGACTTCAACAGTATATATAATAAGTTTTTTATAGCACTTTTTTTTACATTCATATCACTCTACTTTTAAAAAATATTACAAAAAGTGTAATTTTCAGATGATTATATTTACTTTTAGAAAACACAAAACTAACACTTTAATTTCAGAAGAGTTATTCATATATTTTCCTTCAGCTTAGTCCCTTTATTCATCAAGGGGTCGCCACAGCGGTATGAACCGCCAACTATTCCAGCATATGTTTTATACAGGGGATGCCCTTCCAGCCGCAACCCAGTGCTGGGAAACACCCATACACAATCATTAACACTCACACTCATACACTACAGCCAATTTAGCTCACCCAATTCACCTATAGTGCATGTGTTTGGACTGTGAAGGAAACCCACGCCAACATGCAAACTCCACACAGAAATGCCGACTGACCCAGTCGGAGCTTGAATCAGCGACCTTCTTGCTGTGAGGCGACAGTGCTAACCACTGAGCCACCATGTCGCCTTCAGAAGAGTTATTAGAGCAATATTAAAACATCAATAGTTTTTTTTTTTATCTTCAAACCTTTTATTGGTTTGAGTAAGGAGTTACTGAATCATACACGAAAGCCCCTTTCCTTTAAACTGTACACAGCGTGCAGATTCCCCAGTGTGGAAACACTCAGCACACCTGTTGAACTGATGACTGAATTCAAGGCAATTCTGATGCACAAACACTGAGAAATGATTCATATTCCCAGTGTGAACAGACCTGTGGCCTTTAGTTTCTGCTTCAGTCACAGTATATCTAGAGGAGATCCAGAGATTCTCCAAAACACAAGAGGTCATTCAAGGCTGATTTGCCAACGTGTGTGTGTGTATGTATGTGTGTGTGGCACATGAACTGATGCCAGC
>CAIGQV010018202.1:1776182-1788868 GCA_903798115.1 Danio jaintianensis
GAGACACACACAGAGAAAGATACACATGCACACACCCACACACAGAGACACACACACACAGAGATACACACAGAGAGAAAGAGAGATACACATGCACACACACGTTGGGTTTTTATGCATTATGGGGACCGTCCATAGCTGTAATGTACTATGTTTGTACTGTACAGACTGTGTATTCTGTCCTTTTCCTCAACCCAGTGATCACAGGAAAAAATGCTATTTTACATTACAAGGTCAAAAATTACTGCCAATGCTTTCCTTGTGGGGACATTATGTAGTGAATACCTGGACCACACACACACACACAAACACACATGACATATCCTCCAATCACAGCCGTTCACCAATGGTGCCAATGGAAAAACGCACCGCATGAGTGCAACTATAGCTAAAAGCACAAGAAAATTTGCATAAAAATTAAAAACGAACACAATATTTTTCTGATTATTAAATATATTTCCCTTTAAAATGGTATTATTGTAAATATTGTAAGGGGCAGCACGGTGGCTCAGTTGTTAGCACTGTCGCCTCACAGCAAGAAGGTTGCTGGTTTGAGTCCTAGCTGGGTCAGTTGTCATTTCTGTGTGGAGTTTGCATGTTCTCCCCGTGTTGGCGTGGGCTTCCTCCTGGTGCTCCGGTTTCCCCCACAGTCCAATTGAATTGAATAAACTAAATTGGCCATAGTGTATGAGTGTGTGTGAATGAGAGTGTATGGGTGTTTCCCAGTACTAGGTTGCAGCTGGAAGGGCATCCGCTGTGTAAAACATACGGTGGATAAGTTGGCGGTTCATTCCGCTGTGGCGACCCCTGATGAATAAAGGGACTATGCTGAAGGAAAATAAATTATAAATATTGTAAAAAATATTGAATGCTTTCTAGCTTATAAGACTTATATTATGCCATTTAGCTTTTTTTTTTTCACATTTAACACCAAACAAAAAAAAAAATAATTTAGTATATAATTGAATCAAAGCAGTGTTAATTACATATTTTTATGTATTATTTTGAGTTATTTCAAGATAATTAAACAGGTATAATTTAGTAAGAAGCTCCACCAATTATTCATTTGCAAAATACACAGGAAAAAATATATTTAGTAAAAAATGAAATAAAAGCGGTGTTAATTATATATTTTTATATACAGTCGTGGCCAAAAGTTTTGAGAATTAAATAAATATTGGAAATTGGAAAAGTTGCTGCTTAAGTTTTTATAATAGCAATTTGCATATACTCCAGGATGTTATGAAGAGTGATCAGATGAATTGCATAGTCCTTCTTTGCCATGAAAATTAACTTAATCCTGAAAAAAAATTTCCACTGCATTTCATTGCTGTCATTAAAGGACCTGCTGAGATCATTTCAGTAATCGTCTTGTTAACTCAGGTGAGAATGTTGACCAGCACAAGGCTGGAGATCATTATGTCAGTAAAGCATCCTGAGACCATTCATGTGTGGGGTTGCTTCTCATCCAAGGGAGTGGGCTCGCTCACAATTTTGCCCAAAAACACAGCCATGAATAAAGAATGGTACCAAAACACCTTCCAACAGCAACTTCTTCCAACAATCCAACAACAGTTTGGTGAAGAACAATGCATTTTCCAGCACGATGGAGCACCGTGCCATAAGGCAAAAGGGATATCTAAGTGGCTCGGGGACCAAAACGTTGACATTTTGGGTCCATGGCCTGGAAACTCCTCAGATCTTAATCCCATTGAGAACTTGTGGTCAATCCTCAAGAGGCGGGTGGACAAACAAAAACCCACTAATTCTGACAAACTCCAAGAAGTGATTATGAAAGAATGGGTTGCTATCAGTCAGGATTTGGCCCAGAAGTTGATTGAGAGCATGCCCAGTCGAATTGCAGAGGTCCTGAAAAGAAGGGCCAACACTGCAAATACTGACTCTTTGCATAAATGTCATGTAATTGTCGATAAAAGCCTTTGAAACGTATGAAGTGCTTGTAATTATATTTCAGTACATCACAGAAACAAAGATCTAAAAGCAGTTTAGCAGCAAACTTTGTGAAAACTAATATTTGTGTCATTCTCAAAACTTTTGGCCACGACTGTATTAACTGTTGTTTTTTCAAGAGTTTTCAAGTTTTTTCACCAATTACATATTTGCATAATACACAGGAAAAGATATATATTAACTATCTATTAACTTTTCTTATGAGCATGACAATTATTTTCTATTGCAACATAAATTCTCATTATTATTCTGTAAATTAAACTATTTTAAAATTAAAAATGGCCTCTGATGCATTAGTGTTATTTTAGTATTACTGAGTAACTACTGCTGTTTTCATTAATAGTTTGAATGATTATTTGAATTCTGTTTTAAAGGTGCAGTATGTAAGTTTGACACTCAGTGGTTGAACTAGGTATTGCACGCCTGGTTCGAAACAAACGCAAGCGCAGGTTGCCAGATTGACGACATCAACAGAAGTGTGCCTAACTGTCGAGCCTAAAGGTTGATTAAAGTCGTGTTCTAAATAAAAGCAACGGCACGTGATATTTTAGATTTTAAAAGGAGTTTTTGTCCTAACCAACACCAGAAATTTATATTTATATTTATATTTTTTGCAGCTGAACAACAGAAAACTGACAATGATCACCTCAGGTACACCTCATGTGCTTTATTCAGTGTTAAACGCTAATAATGTGAGTTTGAATGCCATTTTACATGACATTTATTGCCATACTACTGAAAGCAGCAGCAGATAGTTCACCTCAGATCTTGAAAATTAAATAAACCATTTGAAATTGAACTCTAGAACTGTGACTCAGTGCAAACCAACACACATCAGTGATTCAGCATCTACATTTAATAATGTTAATGTTAATGTTAATATGCATTAATTAGATTATAAACCTTACCATTTCGTTGGAGTGCATTGAGTGCACTACTCTGTGTTTCTGAATGGCTGTATATAAATTTCTGTTGTGTTTCGTCTGGTGCAAACAGCCAAATTGCTTATCACCGCATATCTTGTTCACGTAGCGTGTTGTTAGGTCACGGGGTTACAATGTAACCTGCTCACCTAATGTTTACATTCATAATATTTATATTATTTGCTAATTAATAACTACCTCATGTGGAAATCTGAATCTGCGTCTCATTTCGGAGTCTGCTACTGTCCACTGGAAGTCGCATTTCGGTCACGGACGCATGCTTTGAGAGCCTTCATGACTGAATGAATGAAATATGCACCAAGGCAACCCGGGGTGCTGAAATATAATTGGCTAAACTGGCATTGGGCGGGTTAAATGACCAAAACAAAGACACTCGTTCCGGCATGTAACTCGCATTTTCAAAGCAGAATATCTGACTTCGGCATTGTTTTTCAGTTGTTGTTCACTTAGCATGTTTCTTAAATATCTGCAAACATATTATGGTATTTTTAAGCTTTAGAAGAGTCAAAACTTACATACAGCACCTTTAATTATAAGTGTTTTTGTCATTTTTATCAATCTATCTATATGTATTTATAAAATCTAAATTAAACTTGAAGTAAAAATTTAGCTAAAATGCACAGAAAATAGTCGTGAGCTTGTTATTTCACTTATCAGGCCGATTGTTCCTGGAAACCCATAAAGCCGTGTTTCCAGCGTAATCGCAGGGTGCTTTCAATGACACGAACATCAGCGTAATTTTAATGAAAGGTTTGTCTAATTATGCACAAAGATAGATCTGCAATCTGAGCTGGATTACAACACAAACCCTTCCTCGTTCCAGACATGTAGCAGTGCCATATCTGAAAGAGAAAAGAGCCTGTGGCGGAGTAATGATAGCAATAATTACACTAATGATAATATGCATGATGATGATGAGAAACTCTTATAAAACACACTTTTAAAGCACAGTTTGGGTCTAAAAGTAACACCTGCTGATGATGACCTGCAGAATCCTTTACTGGCCAAAAATATGTTTTACTGGCCTTTTAAAGGTGCTGTATGTGGGAAACAGATTGACTCTTCTAAAGCATAAAAATACCATAATATGTTTGCAGATTTTTAAGAAACATGCCAAGTGAACATTCTTGTTTATCTGAAAAACAATGCTGAAGTCAGATATTCTGCTTTGAAAATGTGAATTACGTGCCGGAACGAGTGTCTTTGTTTTGGTCATTTAACCCGCCCAATGCCAGTTTAGCCAATTATATTTCAGCACCCCGGGTTGCGTTGATGGAAAACCGCATATTTCATTCATTCAGTCAGGAAGGCTCTCAAAGCATGTGCCCGTGACCGAAATGTGACCTCCAGTGGACAATAACAGACTCCCAAATGAGACGCAGATTCAGAGTTCCACATGAGGTTATTAATCAGCAAATAATATCAAAATTACGAACGTAAACATTAGGTGAGCAGGTTACATTGTAACCCTGTGTCCTAACAACACGCTACGTGAACAAGATACGCAGTGATAAGCAATCTGGCTGTTTGCGCCAGACGAAACACGACAGAAATTTAAATACAGCCATTCAGAAGCACAGAATAGCGCACTCACTGCATTCCAGCGAAATGGTAAGGTTTATAATCTAATTAATACATATTAAACCTCTTTAACATTATTAAATGTAGATGCTGAATCACTGATGTGTGTTGGTTTGCACTAAGTCACAGTTCTAGAGTTTAGTTTTAAATGGTTTATTTAATTTTCAAGATCTGAGGTGAACTATCTGCTGCTGCTTTCAGTAGTATGGCAATAAATGTCATGTAAAATAGCATTCAAACTCACATTATTAGCGTTTAACACTGAATAAAGCACATGAGGTGTACCTGAGATGATCATTGTTCACCTGTTAGAAATAGAAGGCGTTTCTAAAATATAAATTTCAGGTGTTGGTTAGGACAATAACTCCTTTTAGTATGGAAAATATTTCTTATATCGCGTGGCGTTGCTTTTATTTAGGAAACGGTTCAAACCAGCCTAGTTCAAGTTACCTAGTTCAACCACTGGTTGTCAAACGTACATACTGCACCTTTAACACTAGAACTACAGAGGTTGTCATTTTGATTGTTTTTAATATGTGCAATTTAATAACTTTGTTGAAATAAAACACACATATCTGTAAATCCCTGACTTTTACTAAATATGTGTATATTATAATGAAACACACTGCGTTACAACTTGTCAGTATTGTTATACCATAAAAACAAATTTAAATGAAATTAAACAATTAATAACATTTTTGTTTTCTTATATAAAAATACATAGGGCGGCACGGTGGCTCAGCGCTTAGCACTGTCACCTCAAACAATTCATATGGGTTGAATTTAAACAAACAAATTATATTTAATAATGTTCAATTCGTTTGTTTAAATTCAACCCATATCAATTGTCTACAACCACTTAACTTGAAAAAAATTTGTAAATCCAAGGAATCATCTTTGAATCATTTTTTTCAGTGTTGGCATTTCTGTGTGGAGTTTTCATGTTTTCCCCGTGTTGGCGTGGGTTTCCTCCGGGTGCTCCGGTTTCCCCCACAATCCAAACACGTGCGCTATAGGTGAATTGAATAAACTAAATTGGCCGTAGTGAATGGGTTGCAGCTGGAAGGGCATCCGCTGCGTAAAACATATGCTGGAATAGTTGGCGGTTCATTCCGCTGTTACCCCTGATTAATAAAAATACATAAAAATCCTAAAAACATGCTCCCTTAAGTAGTAGATCATTCAAATAAAAATCATTAATAAAATTAAATTACTATACAGTATATATTGTTTCACATAAAAGCATCTGCTAGATTAAACAAAGTTATTGATTATATTATGCCTTAGAGAAATTAAAATCTAATATAATTACAAAAATATCCATGTATCTTTAAAAATATATATGTAATCATCCTCAAAACATATTACCTTAGTTGGTAAAGCATTGAAATGAAAACTAATTCATAGATCAAATTAAATTACTACATGTCGATTCGTATAAAAGCATCTCTTAGAAAAAAAAACGTTTTATTAGTAATTATTAAAAAACTTTACAGACATGAAAATTCAATATAATTACAAAAATATCTATGTATCTATAAATGAAAATTAAATCAAGATTTAAAACTATAATTATTTAAATGTAAGCATATTCCTTAAGTTGTAAAACATTAAAACTAAATTAAATTCATTCATTCATTCATTCATTTTCTTTTTGGCTTAGTCCCTTTATTAATCTGGGGTCGCCACAGCGGAATGAACCACCAACTTATCCAGCACGTTCTACGTAGCGGATGCCCTTCCAGCTGCAACCCATCACTGGGAAACACCCATACACTCCCATACACTACGGACAATTTTAGCTCACCCAATTCACCTATAGCGCATGTCTTTGGACTTGTGGGGGAAACCGGAGCACCCGGAGGAAACCCACGCGCACATGGGGAGAACATGCAAACTCCACACAGAAACGCCAACTGACCCAGCCGAGGCTCGAACCAGCAACCTTCTTGCTGTGAGGCGATTGTGCTACCCACTGCGCCATCGTGTCGCCCAACTAAATTAAATTGTTAAATAAAATTCAATTATATATACACATACAGTTTGTACTGTGGACGGGACGCTGACAACAGAGGTGCGGATCCAAACGCAGGGTTTATTATGCAGAGAATGGTCAGGCAAGCAACAGTCAACACAGGAGCAAACAAATGTATACGGGCAATCGTATAGTCGTGGTCGATAAACAGGCAGATGGTCAGTACAGGCAGGCAGCAGACAATGTAAACAAACAAACAAACAAGGCGAGGGTCAGAAACAAGGCAAGGCGAAACAAGGAAACCGCGTCGTAATGTTCACACACAGTATAATGCTGCGGTCACACTAGAGTTTGTGCGTGCATAATTCTGTTGTACGGTGCTGCGAAAAGGGGCGGGATTAAACAAGATGTTTAGACATTAAAAAAGCGAGCGATTGGTCCATGTTCTAAATTTCTGTCCAGAGAGGTCATGTTTTAATCTTCGATTGGTCTCACGCGATCATGTGATGCGATTTCGCTGGTCAGAGTTCACCAAGCTTGAACTTTCCAACGCAGCGAACTGCGAAACTTGTCGCACGAGCTTGCGTTTCCGGTCTGCCGCATTTGCGTGCGTATGAATGGAAGTCAATGGGGAGAAATTTCTAGTGTGACCCGAGCTTAACAAGACTCAGCAACGAGAGTGTCAAAGTGAGCCGTATATATGTGTGTGTAATCAGTCCATGAGCAGCATCAGCTGTGGGAGTGTAATCAATGGAGACTTGGAGCAGGTGTGTGTGTGTGTGTTGCATGACTGGAACTTGTGGTCCATATGGAGGCAGGATTGTAGTCCATGTAAATGTGAATGTTCTCCAGCGATCTATGAAGGTTAGATCGCTGGTGATCGTGACACAGTTGAAGTCAGAATTATTAGCCCCTCCTGTATATGTTTCCCCAATTTCTGTTTAACAGAGAGAAGATTTTTTTTCAACACACTTCTAAACATAATAGATTTAATAACTCATTTCTAATAACTGGCAAACCACCTTTTTTTTTTCCGGTGGAGCACCATGGCATCTCCAGGTTGGAGGAAAGTCCTTACCCCAGGTGGAGGAGTTCAAGTATCTTGGGGTTTTGTTCACGAGTGAGGGAAGGATGGAACGTGAGATTGACAGGCGGATTGGTGCAGCGGCAGCAGTAATGCGGTCGATGTACCGGTCCGTTGTGGTGAAGAAGGAGCTGAGCCGAAAGGCAAAGCTCTCTATTTACCGGTCAATCTACATTCCTACTCTCACCTATGGTCATGAGTTTGGGTCATGGCCGAAAGGACAAGATCTCGGATACAAGTGGCCGAAATGAGTTTCCTTCGCAGCGTGGCAGGGCGCACCCTTATAGATAGGATGAGGAGCTCTGTCACCCCGGAGGAGCTCGGAGTAGAGCCGCTGCTTCTCCACATTGAGAGAATTCAGCTGAGGTGGCTCGGGCATCTGTTTTGGATGCATACCTAGAGAGGTGTTCCAGGCATGTCCCACCAGGAGGAGGCCTCGGGGAAGACCCAGGACATGCTGGAGGGACTATGTCTCTCGGCTGGCCTGGGAACACCTCGGGATCCCCCCAGAGGAGCTGGAGGAAGTGTCTGGAGAGAGCGAAGTCTGGGGTTCTCTCCTAAGACTTTCTGCCCCCGCGACCCGGCCCCGGAAAAGCGGATGAAAATGAGATGTGATGAGATTTCTAATAACTGATTTCTTTCATCTTTGCCATGATGACAGCACATAATATTTACTGGATATTTTTCAAGATACTAGTATTCAGCTTAAAGTGACATTTAAAGGCTTAACTAGGGTAATTAGGCAAGTCATTAACAGTGGTTTGTTCTGCAGACAATCGAAACAAATATTACTTAAGGGGGCTAATAATATTAACCTTAAAATAGTTTAAAAAAAATTAAGAACTGCTTTTATTCAAGCTGAAATAAAACAAATAAGACTTTCTCCAGAAGAAAAAATATTATAGGAAATACTGTGAAAAATTCCTTGCTCTGTTAAACATCATTTGGGAAATATTTGAAAAAGAAAAATAATTGACAGGAGGGCAAATTAATTTGACTTCAACTGTGTATATATTCGTATAGAAAGCATCAGATATACTTTAAAAAAAAGTATATTATGCCTTACAGAAATTAAAATCTAATATAATTACAAAAGAAAATCTGTGTATCTATATATCTTATCGCACAAGGAAATGTGTTTAATTATATGTATTGATAAGAAATTTTTTTCTCCTTGTTTTATGGGAAGCAAATGACATTACAGGAATAGTCTGCTTGTTGTGTTGTTTAGAGCAGCAGGAGTTTCTCACGTGGCGATTAATGAGGGATAAAGCATGAGGACGAGTGTGTGTCTGTCGTGCAGGTCGAGCTTTCAGAACACACAATCTGATTGGATTAAAGTGAAGCAGTGAAAGCAGGCCAAAGGGGAAGAGGAGAGAGCAGAACCCAGAATAGTCTGATAAATGAAGCCGGAGAGATGAGAGTGACCTGAAGACGACCCAACCACACGTAACACACATGTGGGTCAAACACGGACGCCGACAGAGCAAGCAGAGAAAACACAAACACACAAATAAAAACAGCAGACACATGTCCGCTGGAGAGAACACTGAGGTGTCCTCTAAATACATATATTCTGAATCATCTATAATACACATATACAATATTTCTGTCTTGTTTTTAGTATATGATATTGAATAACCCTCAAAATTAGATAGAATATGTAATAATTATAATAATCCTCAAAATTAAACAAATCTTCTCACATTCTCAGTGAGAAATTGATCAATTTTAAACTTAAACAAAACTTTAAAATGAATATAAAAAAATGCATTAATCATAATAAAGCTAATATATATAGATACATATATAAACACACACAAAATTTAATTACATAAATATATATGTATTCGTTTATTAAAATAACACTTCAAAATTATAATGAATCAAAATTGTAATAATCAAAATTATAATATAAAATTACAAATTATAGTATTACAAAATTATAATATCGATTATAATAATCAAAGCTGTAATTAATTATATTTATTTAAAAAACACACATATATATAAAGACATATATGTATTTGTTTATTAAAATAACACTTAAAATTTTAATTAAATAATCAAAATTAAGCAAAATTATAATATTGATTATAATAATCAAAACTAATATAATTATATATAATTACACACAGACCTTTGAATATATACACATACATGTATCCGTTTATTAAAATAACACTTCAAAATTATAATTAAATACTAAAAATTTTAATAAGAAAAATTACAATATTTTAAAATTATATGTTGTATATGTAGTATTATTTGTATAATATTACAAAGTTATAATATTGATTATAATCTTCAAAACTATAATTAATTATAATTATATATAAGCACACACACACACACACACACACACACACACACACAGACATATATGTATTTGTTTATTAAAACACTTAAAAATTATAATTAAATTGTCAATTGTAATAAGCAAAATAATAATATTCTAAAATTTTGAATTATAATATTGATTATAATAATTAAAACTATAATTAATTATAATTATATATATAAACACACACACACACACACACACACACACATGCACACACACGTATTTGTTTATTAAAATAACACTAAAATTATAATAAAATTTTTTATAAATTTTAAAAATAATATTAAAAAACACTTCAAAAATATAATTAAATACTCAAAATTTTAATAAGCAAAATTATAATATTCTAAAATTATTAATTATCATATTACAAGTTATAATATTGATTATAATATTCAAAACTGTAATTAATTTTAATTATATATAAACACACACATATGCATTTGTTTATTAAAATAACACTGTAAAATTGTAATTTTATATTTGCATTATATAAAACTATTCTATGCTATAATTTATACAGTACAGACTTTTTAGGAGCAACTAAACCACATTCAATTCAGTAACAATCTACATTTCTTCAGTCCCATTTCTATTCCAATTCTTATCCTTAATGAAAATAGTCTAAATATCTTTAAAACAAGATAAATCAGAGTAGACAGCTAAACCATGCAGAGTGAATGTGCTTTTCTCTAATAATCTCCAAGTCATCACGAGTGAATGTCCGCAGGGATATAAACGGGACACAACACCGGGATGTGGGACACAAAACAGATCGAACAAGGTCACCGTAAGCTTCCAATGTGGGCTAAAAGGCCGTGGAGCTCTCGGTCGGACACGTGCGGCTCACTGACCGACTGCCAGCATTACACATCTGAAAGCCAGCACATGTGTTGGGCTCAATCTGTCACTGACACGCAGCCAAAACAGACCTCATGTGGGTCAGCTTCATCTGCTGTCAATCCTCTCCCATTAACCCTGCTCTCTGGAGTCATATCACAGTCATTATACTGTTGTCTACTTAGAGACTCAAATACAATTCAGTAGACAGTAAATATCATCTAGCCACTGAGTACATTACACACTAAAGAAAAACATTACAATGCATTTTATTCATTCAATCATTTTCTTTTAGGCTTAGTCCTTTATTTATCAGGGGTCGCCACAGCGGAATGAACCGCCAACTATTCTGGCATATGTTTTTTGCGCAGCGGATGCCCTTCCAGCCGCAACCCAGTATTGCGAAACACCCATACACACTCACATTCACGCACTCTCATACACTACGGCCAATTTAGTTTATTCAATTCACCTATAGCGCATGTGTTTGGACACCCGGAGGAAACCCACGCCAACACGGGGAGAACATGCAAACTCCACACAGAAATGCCAACTGACCCAGCCGGGACTCGAACCAGCGACCTACTTGCTGTGAGGCGACTGTGCTATCCACTGAGCCACCGTTCTGCCAACTATATATAATTATAAGTTATATTATATTAATATAACTTATATTAAATTTAAGTTATATATATAACTTATAACTATATAACTATATATAGGGCTCTTAATGCAGGTGTGAATCTGCATCAGTAAATCGGGCTAGAAAACAATGCATGCGAGGCGAGCCGAGCCTCCATACGAGAGGGATAATAATTAGCCAGCGTCTCCTCCTCACCCCTGCTGACTGCTTTATTAAACAGATTCATCATTGGCTGTGCTTTCGGAGGCTGAGAGGCAAACGCTTGATGAAATAACTGCTGGTGCTGTGCTGTTTTCAAGCTCTCGCACGAGGGGGCTTTTCCCCAAGCCATCAGGAACATGTGATTAGCCTGAAATCCAGAGCAGATTTTAAAAACACGACAGAAGTACTGATATATATATATATACAACAGTTCTGTCTGGTTCTCGAATGTGATTGGCTGATAGCTGTGCGATACTCTTCAATAACAACACTCGTACAGGCTCCTCACCCTTCTGTATTACTCCGCCCACATAGAGTGACAGCAGATCAATAAACTCACTACAGTTTGACAAATATTGCAGCTGTTGGACAACATAATGTACTTTTGAGGCTTTTTTAGTCGAGAATGTAGTTGTTTAGATTACAACTATGCAGTTAATTTATAAGGATAGTGCCTATTTTAAAATATTTATCATTTCTTTTTTGGGGTTAATTATTGTGATCTCCCGATTGCATCAGAGAAATACTGGGAAATCTCTGTAGACTGATGGCATTTCATGCCGTTCCGCCTTATTATCTTAAAATGTGAGCAAAATCACTTGTTTTGTCATCACTTTAGACATTACGCTAAAGAATCATTCAAACACTAGCTCTAAAGTGACGTGTGTGAAGTAGCAACGGTTTATGCTGTTCTGACGTCAGCTGTAGATGTGAAAGAACGGCGGAAGAAAGTAGTTCCTCTTACAAAAGGGTTTTTGAGACTCTCCGTGTTTGATGTTCTTTTTTATACACACGATTATGCCGTCGAACTGTTGTATAAACGCATTATCGCACTCGTAGCAGTGCGATATGGCTGTATATTGGCACTGCTGGGACACGCACGCCTCCCACCAATGCCGATATTCAATCATATCGCACTGCTATGAGTGTGATATTGCTCATATATATATATATATATATATATATATATACACAAATAATTTAGAAATGTAATTTAGAAATTGGTTATTATAAAAAAAGTATTTATAAAAAAATTCTGATTATAAAACAAAAAACATCTATCTATCTATCTATCTATCTATCTATCTATCTATCTATCTATC
>CAIGQV010018202.1:1794728-1821586 GCA_903798115.1 Danio jaintianensis
CATAACCCAACAAGACTCCGCCTCTTTGGATATCTCCATTATAGTTAGTAGATAAGCGCTTACTGCTGATTGGCTCCAAGTGTTTTGGGATTTGGTATGACACAAAGCACCAAAACAAACATAAACCAACCCATAACCCATAATAGTCACTGGATTGAGTTCCGGCGGTGTCAGTTGGCATTTCTGTGTGGAGTTTGCATGTTCTCCCCGTGTTGGAGTGGGTTTCCTCTGGGTGCTCTGGTTTCCCCCACAGTCCAAACACATGCGCTATAGTTGAATTGAATAAACTAAATTGGCCGTAGTGTATGAGTGTGAATGAGTGTGTATGGATGTTTCCCAGCACTGGGTTGCAGCATGAAAGGGCATCTGCTGCGTAAAACATATAATAAGTGGCGACCCCTGATGAATAAAGGGACTAAGCCAAAGGAAAATGAATGAATGAATGGTTGTTCATTTGTTTACAAATAATCAACACTTCTTTTTTGTCTTTTTTTAACACAGAAAGGCATAGCTTTGTAAAGAGAGGCTGAGTAAATGACAACCAGATTGTCATTATTGAAGTGTGTTCCTTTAAGTAATTGAAGCAGCTTGCCATTAACCCAATTAAACTTTGGTAGCCCTGTTTAAGCATCTTATGGCGACGTCAGGAATGGCTAATCTGGTTTCCTCTGTATCAGTCAGCGCAGGGTTTTGTAAGCTGTGATGTGAGGTGTGTTGTCCTCACTGTGTGGCGTCTCCTAATAAGGGCCAGATGGACAGACGTGAGACTCTTACCAGGCTTGAGTTTTCCTCCTGGGCACGTTCTGTCTGCTCCACTTGGAGTGAGGAGTGAGGTGATAAATCAGCTGCCTGCAGATCTTCTCGGAGGACTTCAGAGCATCAGACTCCTGCAAAACAGAGGAGAAATGTGATGAAGAGCTGAATGCACTTGAACGCATTTGAATGCACCAAAACAAACACGTCCATAGCCCAATAAGACCCCGCCCCTTTGAATATCTTTTTATTATATATTATATATATTATATATTTTTATATATTGAATATCTATAGTTATTGGACACGCCCCTTTCTGCTGATTGGCTGCAAGTGTGCTACGGGATTTGAATGCTAAAAGTGCAAGGTGCACTAAGCAATAATTGAAAAACACTTTAATTAGCTATAATTTTATATACGTTCCTATCTGGAACATATATATAATGATATCTAATATATTAGAACATACAGGGGTTGGAGAATGAAACTGAAACGCCTGGTTTTAGACCACAATAATTGATTAGTATGGTGTAGGGCCTCCTTTTGCGGCCAATACAGCATCAATTCGTCTTGGGAATGACAGATACAAGTCCTGCACAGTGGCCAAAGGGATTTTGAGCCTGGTGGAGGAAAACGTTTCCCTTCACTTTCATGTTCATCAAACCAGTCTTGCTGTGTGTATTGGTGCATTATCATCCTGATACATGGCACCACCTTCAGGATACAATGTTTGAACCATTGTCCTCCAGAATGGTTCAGCAGTCCTTGGCAGTAGCGTGCCCATCTAGCACAAGTATTGGGTCTAGGGAATGCCATGATATTGCTGCCCAAACCATCACTGATCCACCCCTATGCTTCACTCTGGACATCAGCAGTCTGGGTGGTATGCTTCTTTGGGGCTTCTCCACACCGTAACTCTCCCAGATGTGGAAAAGACAGTATATATATAATTTGGTGCCAGCAGTGAAAATCGTGGGCTGTGGACAATGTGAAACATGTATTGTTTTCTGAGTCCACCTTCACTGTCTTATATATATATATATATATATAGCTATTTTTGCAATATTTTGAAATATGTTGCATATATGTTTTTTGTTTACATATGAAATCCAAATATGAACGTGAATGTCATATATGTAATTTCCATATAAATAATAGTTCTGTATAAGACGATCAATGCTTTTAAGTCTCAGGACTTGTTTGTGCTGTTGTTGTTTTTTGGAAGGTGACTGACATGCTTGATAATGTCAGCTCACTGTTAAAACAATTACAATCTTATCACAGGTGATAAATATCGCACAACCCTATCTCGCTCTTCCCCTAAGTCGTTCATGAACTGCAGGCCTGAAACAGTCTCAAGGCCTTCGCTCAGTGACGCCTACAGCCATTTCTGCATCAAAACAGGCTTTTGCTCGGCTCTCCCTCCTTAAACGGATTGGTCAGAGCAGAGCTGAGCAAATCTAATCAGCGCTACAGCACAACAATGCGAGCAAAGCAAGAAAATACAAAAGACTGGACTGAGACATTGACTGGAGTCAGCAGGCTAAGAAATGAAAGCAACTAAACATCTCAGTGGCCTCTTGACGGCTATTAAGTCTAAAACAAAGACGTTTGTTGAATCTCTATCATATATTAAACTGGTCTCCGAGAGTGACAGCAATTATCGGACTTCTTTTATTGAACGACCTTAATAAAGATGCCGTTGGTTCGATGATGTTGCACTGCTGAGAGAGTTTTATTGTCGGAAAGATTTACGCGGACTCTCAATCAGCAACTGAACATTAAGACATTAACTATACGCAACTGCCACAATTTAATGAAAAACTGTCAATTGCAAGACAACGAAATGAAAAATCTAATCTCTGCGTGGAAAACAAAAGCTCATCAAAATGCCTTTCCATATTTCCCATGAATGCCATCATGAATAACTGCTGCGACTCACTCCTGGGAGTCAAAACTTAATTAGATGCTGGTGTACTGGGACACACATTATACTGATTACATTCAGATGCTAGTTTAAAAGTGTACATCAATATATAATATACAAGCTAGCAACACAGACAATGTTAAACCAGAGATGGACCACACGCAGATGTGATGCTGTAAGACTCGCTTTCCAGTAAAAACATCCAACTGCATCATTGTTTACAAAGTGGTTTACAAGGAGACTTTGGTTCAGATAATAAAAAAAATGGGCTCAAGCTATTTAAAAGGGGGGAAACTGCTTTAAAGGGATAGTTCATGCAAAAATGTCAATTCTATCATTATTTACTCCCCCTCTACTCAATGTATATAAATAATCAATGGCTACTCGTCTCCAAAATTCTTTAGAATAGCTGGTTTTGTGATTCAAGATTATATGACCTGCCTTTTTTATTTGTACTTTTTTTTATTAGGATGTACCTCTTTTGTATGTTCCCGTATTCTTTGGATGTTGTAACATGCAAATTGAATGATAACATATGGACTGAACAAATATGGGACACTTTGTTCCCTCATTGTCAACTCAGAAAGTCTTGAATGATTTTGCCATCCGAATGTCGCAGCAGAAATCGAGACTCATCAGACCAGGCAACGTTTTTCCAATCTTCTATTGTCCAATTTTAGTGAGCCTGTGCAAATTTTAGCCTCAGTTTCCTGTTCTTAGCTGACAGGAGTGGCACCCGGTGTGGTCTTCTGCTGCTGTAGTCCATCTGCTCGTTGTGCGTTCAAGGTCGGACGTGTTGTCCAAAGACATGTGGTACAGAATTGTGGTACTGAATTGGGTAAGCTAAATTATCCGTAGTGTATGAGTGTGTGTGTGAATAAGTGTGTATGGATGTTTCCCAGTGATGGGTTGCAGCTGGAAGGGCATTCGCTGCGTAAAACATATGCTGGATAAGTTGGCGGTTCATTCCACTGTGGTGACCCCAGATTAATAAAGGGACTAAGACGAAAGAAAATGAATGAATGGTTTTGATTTATTTCCTTTGATCTAAATTTGAATTACAATTCTGCATTCCATTTGTGACATCACTTCAAAAGAAATTCCAATTAAAATTGAAATTCTGAGCAGTGACCAACTGACACATTCATGTCAATGTTTCTCAATGAGCTGCACAATTGCTTATGCCTGTGATGTGCTCCTGTTCTTACTTAGTGAGCTTCACATTGATCTCCTGTCAAAATGGGCCAATGCAATTGGTGAGAGGGAATCGACAAGCAATGTCAGAGCCAGCAGTTTAGCCAGTGACCCCTCTTTCACCCCCTAATGAGTGATTGACAGAAGGTTAAAGTAGTTTACCCTACCTTTTTTTAATCAAACATGCCTTTCCGCTAACTTACAGTATTTTACACAGCTTATTAGTAGTTTTGCAAACACTGTCAAATTAAAATATATACAGCTAAATGCATGCGGTTTAACCCTTGTGTACTGTTAAAATCAGAAAAAGCAATCAGAAAAAAATGTCATTATAATGGAAGTCAATGGGGCAAAAACAGCCACCAACATAACGAAAGGGCAGTCAATTTGCCCAGAGTGACTTGTTCCCAAAATATGTGTCAAAATAAGATTTGGCGCCAAAAATCATCCTATTTGCTGAAACACAGAGAAAGTTATGGCCAAATTAAGACTCAAAATCAGCGCAGAGAGGATGAAAACATCCCCAACAGCAGACAAGGGTTAACACTGAACAATTAAACACTGGTTTTCACTTCGGAAAAAAAAATGTGATGAGGGGTAAATGAGTGTTGCTAAAGTACACATCATGTACAACCGACACTAAACCTAGCCAATTGTTAAGCAAATGTGACTGCAAACATTTGCTGAAGTAAGGATGGTTAAAGGATTAGCTCACTTCCAGAACAAAAATTAAAAGGTAACTTACACACCCCCTTGTCATTCATTTCCTTTCATTTTCCTTCGGCTTAGTCCCTTATTTATCAGGGGTCGAACCGCCAACTATTCCAGCATATGTTTTACGCAGTGGATGCCTTTCCAGCCACAACCCAGTACAGGGAAACATCCAAACACTCTCACATTCACACACACTCATACACTACGGCCAATTTAGTTCATCCAATTCACCTATGTGAAGTTTATAAACTAATTTCGAGAGGATCACGTGCTTATGATTGCTTGCGGCTGGTCCCGCATTATTCAATTTATGATTCACCAATCAGACGATTCCTAAGCCACTATAAATACCCTAAGTTCCATATAACAGCCATCTTCGTTTTGAAGAATCCCCCCTTCCACCCCTACTCCTCCTCCTTTCCTAGATGGGTGACACGGTGGCCCAGTGGTTAGCACTGTTGCCTCACAGCAAGAATGTCACTGGTTCTAGTCCTTACCAAGCCAGCCGACGTTTCTGTGCGGAGTTTACACGTTCTGTCCGTGCTCACGTGGGTTTCCCCCGGGTTCCCCGGTTTCCTCCCACCGTCCAAAAACACGAAACTTAAGTTAATTGACTAATCGGCACCATGGACATGCTCCTAGTAAGTAGTTATCTCTTAAGAGCAATCACTATCTGTTCATTAGCTACTACAGCAGGGGAGCTCTCGAGATCTACCTGAGCTCAAACTCCCCTCTCGCCTTGCAAACGGGAGGGAGCCCCGGGCTCGAGGATCTTATGAGCTCAGGGCTCTCTCCCGGGACAGCATGCCAAACAAGCTTTATAATCAATCATCAGCTATGTGTGAACTCTTGAAATATAGCGCATGTGTTTGAACTGTGGGGGAAACCGGAGCACCCCGAGGAAACCCACGCCACGGCAAAAATTTGTACAGGTATGTTGCAAAAAATAAGATTTTCCCATTCCTACATACCGCTCAGCCCTACACTGAAAAAATTTATTGGTATACTTAATTTTTTTTAAGGTAAGCGGTTGCAAACAATTTATATGGCCTGAATTTAAACAAACAAATTAAATTTAGTGATGTTCAACCTAATTTGTCTGTTTAAATTTAGCCCATATAAATAGTTTGCAACCATTTACCTTAAAAAAAATGAAGTAAATCCAATGAATCATTTTTTTCCAGTGTAACAAGGAATGCTTTCCGATTGGTTTAACTGTTGGTTTAATTTGCTTTCCCAAAAAAAGACAGCTCTTGCCCCTTCAATTGGATCTATTATTGGAAAGATCTCCTCTCGCTGGCCTTTCTGTCCAATTAAGTCCAAACAGAACTGTGGAATTTCAGCATGGGATGAAAACATCACTGATGGCTCTCTTGAGCAAAATAAAGGTCAGCGCCATCTTTCTGCACGTCTCATGCTTTGCAAACCAATTTAGGACAGGGCTGAAGCATGAACGGCCGAAACTGCAGTCCCGGCCGTGGGATGACAGCTGCCTGTGGTCTTATCCAGGAGAATTGGCCCGCCAAGCCTCTTACCGCCAGCTAAAAATAAGTGCTCTACATATCTGGAGACTCAGTAATGAACATGCACAGCTAATGTTGACAGCAGTGGGATGGTATATAGTCAAAACTCTTCAAACACAGGCACTGAAAAAAAATTATTCATTGGATTTACTAAATTTTTTAAGTATAAGTGGTGACAAACAATTTATATGCGCTGAATTTAAACGAACAAATGAATTTCAGTAATGTTCAACTTAATTTGTTTGTTTAAGTTCAGCCTATATAAAATGTTTGCAACCGCTTACGCTTAAAGAAGTTGAGTAAATCCAAGGAGTCATTTTTTTCAGTGAGCTATCTAATCCGCAAAGTAGTCAGCTTTATTTTTTACAATTATTATAGATGTTTTAAGGCTGTAAAACACCTCACTACAAACTTAATACTCTTTTCTCAGACAGGCATTAACATTTTCACACTTTTCTCTTGTTTAAACACTCTCAAAGTTCAAACCTTCGTAGAAAAATAAGTCCAGTATTATAGAATGAAACCAAAGATCAAAACCTGTTGTCAGGCGCAAACATTCATCGCTGTCAGCAAAAGGTTCATAAAGTTTTTAGCTTTAGTGCAGATAATGTTGGCATCCAGCATAATGTTCTTTTTCCTGCAGTCACTGATCCACAAAACTAAAGCAGACTCCATCCTTAAGGGGGTCGCACACTGGGTGCGCCGCGCACATGACAGTTGGAAGTAACACACACCGGACGTGCACATTCACATGTTATTTAAAATGAAATTATTCAGATGGCGCTCTGTGGCATGGCAGAAATATGAACAGTGTCCTGAGTCGTAGTTGGGCACCGCAGACAGCCGGTGTGCGTACCCTGATATAAACCTATGTTTACAATTGTAAAATGCATGGCGCTGCGTAGCGCGGTGCATCCAGTGTGCGACCCCCTTTACGATGGTCTTGCTGCAGACAGTTACAACCCTTTTTGCATCCTTGTTGAAACTCACACTGCTAGCGATCGAAGATTTATTTTAATTTGGCAAGCTGAACGCATTTTGTACTGTACAGGAGACACGGAGGAGATTGATTGACAATGGTCTACAGCCAATCAGGACGCAAAACACAATGCACTGTAAAAAAAAAAAAAAGCATGTCAGATTGCACAAAAAAAAAATTTGCGAAACTGCAAGGACGCGAAAGGTGAACCGCATTATACCGAGGGACCACTGTATAGTCAAAACTCTTTGAACAGGCACTTCACACAAAAAAATAAATGATTCATTGGATTTACTAAAAAAAATTGAAGGTAAGTGGTTGCAAACAATTTATTTGGGCTGAATTTAAACAAACAAATTAAGTTCACTCAATTTAATGTTTGTTTAAATTCAAAATTAAAATGTAAAGATTTTCAACCACTTAAAGTACACACGAAATCAAAACTAACCATGTGATTTTGTTAGCTCGCATTGCTAGTTTTGTGGTGAACAATTCATCTGTGCATGTCATTAAGAAACAAAAATGGTTTGCTTTTGTAATCATTAATTGAAATCTGAAAATGCACTTCCTGTTTGTTTTCAGTTAAATTCTCAGATTATGGCTGTTTCTTAATATGCGTTCTTCAGCGATCTTGCGTCCTCGTGTTCTCGTGTAACGTCATCATCAACTGCCAAAGTTCAGTTCCAAAACTCAAGACTCCAAGAACAGAGGACGTGTGAAAGTTTCCAGATGTGTTCTTGATATTGAGGATGCACCGATGCAGACTTGAGCGCAAAACTTGCTGGAGAAGTCCCAGAAGTCATTGCGGCTGAATAAAGGAGGAGGGAAGTGCAGCATTCTATAGCTGTTTATCATTCAAGTTCAGAGATACAACTTATTTATCTCAGGAGTTTCCCTAAATGAGACGGTGGAAGTAAACATGAAAATCTTAATAAAGGCATAAACTGCCATGTTCACCAGCGATCAAGGACTTCAGAGATCGCTGGTGAACTACAAATCATAACGAACTACATTTCCCAGCATTCCGTCACACACACCCGGTCTCCACTTACACTGATCACTTCCGCAGCTGCATCCCGTTCACTACAGATTTGTTGGACTATAAATATACCCTGCACCCGTCTTGTCTTTGCTCGTTCGTTATATGTCTTCATGAGTTCCTAGCCCTGTTAGTCCTGTTTTTGTTGGTATTGTATAGTTTGTTATTGCTCATATTTTGTCTTAGTTCTCGTTCTTAGTTTATGCTTTGTTATTTTGTTATTTTGGTTTTGCACGATGTCCTGTTTTTGTATGACGACTCACCATTAAATGCACTTGGATCCTACTCATCTTGTCCTGTCTGCAATACCTCCCGGTAACGTGACATAAACACATTAAGGATGCTTATTTACTGAAATTTTTATTAAAATCGGTTTTATTTGTATTGTGTAAAGTATATTTGTAGGGGTTTTGTGCATGTTATATATATTGAAAAGGAGGGGGAAAAAAAAGTTGTATGAATGCTGTAATGTTTAAATTATTTTCCGTAAAAAATACATGAAGGTCATGCGACCATCTGGAAGATCGCGGCATCTTATTTCTCACAGGATGCGTTCTGTGTTGTCGTGGTCTCTAGAGTTCGTTCTTCCGAGATGACCTGGTCTCCACTAGAACACGAGTCTCTTCTCTGCATTCTTGGAATTGAGAAACAGCCATAGTCTGTCTGAGGTATTGGGCGTGGCTAACACACTTAACCACGCCCCTCCAACTGTTAAGGCTGATTTATACTTCTGCGTCGAGTGATCGGCGTGACCCAGGGTGCCTGCCTTGTGCGTAGTCGTGCATTCATACTTCTCCGTGCTGTTTGTGTTGCTCTGTAATAACACTTCAGAAACGCTAGCTGGCAGTAGGTTTTTATGTTCCTCTTTGTCGAGTTTCTTCGCTGGTGTTTTGTTTTTTCTGAACGCACAAGTAGCTAAAAATCGCTTATTCAGAGGCGGGAACAGGCGGACGTGCAACAACTTCAATCACAAGGTAAACACAAAACAAAAGTTTCCATCTGGAGCTCCTTTACGGGACTTGACACTCGTTCCATTGGGCTCGCGGCTCTCAGCACCGCCCACACTAGTCACCGCTACCAAGCCGACCAATCACAAAGCTTGAGCTATGCGTCGTTGCGATGTGTAGTTACATTTTTTTTGAGAGGTGCGCGTCAGCCACGGCGAGGAGTATGCGACCGCGCGAAGGCTGTGCCGCACCATAGGCATGCGCTTGACGCAGAAGTATAAATAAGCCTTTAGTTTTGACAACAAACAGTAATGGTGAGGAGGAGGAGTCGGTAAGGGTTTACTCACACTAGGCTATCCGAACAGTGCCCAGGCATGTTTGACCCCCATTTCCCGGTTTGTTTGACAAGTGTGAGTGCTTTGAATCGCGCCCAGGTGCGATTCAGTATGCCGGCCCTGGCCCGGTTGGAAGAGGTGTGCCAGAGTGCGGTTTGGTTGGGCTATGGTGAGGTACGCTTGTACTGTGCGTGCAAAGCATGCCTGAGTGCGAAACTGAAGACCCGACATCACTTTTAAGGGACTGTTTCAAATGGATTTATTAATCATTCTTACTTTTCAATGAACACGAACTGTCATAGTTAATTAAAGATGCAAACCCCCCGCTACACCTTTAGCAAACCTCCTAATATATGAAGCACGATGACTTTCATGAACATTTATGAGCGTCAAAAGTGCTGGATCTGTTTAGCAAAAGATCTGACTGTGTGTCATTGCATCACAAACAACTTAAAATAATACAAAACAATATAACTAAAGCAATCTCCATTGTATGGAACGAGAGCACTTCTCTTCTGTTAAACTGAACAGTCGCCTCATCGATGACGTAAGTGTGCTCGGGCTCGGTAGGCAAAAAATAGTGCCTAATGTGAGTACACCCTTAGGTTGTAATAACTCTTCTAAAACCCTTTTGCAGACCTTTCTGAATGAAATGCCTACTTTACTACATCCAATCAGCTCGCAGTAGGTTTTCTCATTTAATATTCCGTTTCTCTAAGAACTGTCACAATATGAAAAAAAAAATGGTTGCAGCTTCCGGTTCATGCGGACTTTAACTTAAAAAAAATTGAGTAAATCCAATGAATCGTTTATTTTTCAGTGCACGAGTTTCATGATTATGATCAACTTCGCTGACTTACTCTCTTGGGACACTGCAAATCTCGGGCCAAACTGAGCAACAGCTCATGAGAAATTGGATCCACCAGATTGAGGAAGGCGGCGTTTTTGTAGAGAATATCGTTGAGGGACGTTCCTTCAAGACCCAGGTCCTGTCAAGAAACAACAAGAGACGTAGTTAAAGTACAAATGAAATCAAAACTAACCATATTGATTTTGTTCGCTCACATTGCTAGTTTTGTGGTGAACAATTCATCCATGCATGTCATTAAGAAATAGTTTGCAGTAGAAAAAACAAGCCACGCCCACTGTTTACTCATTCAATATTCCGTCAGAAACTGCATCACAACAGGAAAAATAAAAAACAATCGCAGCTTCCGGTTCATGTGGACTTTAAGCACGTAGGCTTACAAATGCAAGTAAAGGTCACCGATAAACCTTGATATTCAACAACTTAATCCCTTCATCCTATGCCTCCATTCCAGAGATTACACCAGGGGCTTTAGTGAATGACATGCAGATAAAGTAATCTTTCCATCGTGTTTACTTCTAGTGCTTTGGAAGAAAGAACTCTAAATAGCCTCCCGAACGGTTTGTTGGACTAGCGCGGCTAACCTTTAAGTCCAGCTTCTTTACGTAAGGCAAGAGAAAGTGTGTGCAGACACAGTGACAGCTTATTAGCCGGGCTTATCGTAGACAGCTAAAGAGTTTTTCCCTTACTAAATAGCTAAGTAAAGCGAGTCCGATATGACCAGCACACACACACACATAAAACGTGCAGGAAAATCAAGGCTACATTCCCTGAGGATGATGTTTCTTGTATAAACCACAATTAGTATGGATGGACAAAGCAAATGTACAGGAGAAGCTAAACGCAGGGAAACGTCAGCACCAATAAAGAGTCAATTAAATGAAAGATCCCACAGAAACTGGCAGGCGGAGGAAAGCTGCTGAGTCCGGGGAAGTGTAAGCCTCCCTCTGGGTTTCACGCTGATATATTGCACTGCTTTTTCTCAGGGATTCCCTGACATCTGGAAGCTCCGCCGAGCTCGCTGTTTTTCATCTATAAAGCAGAATCACAGGGCGTTTTTGTCCTGCAGTGCTTTTGTGCACACTGTAAAAAATGCTGGGTTCCAGACAATTCCTTCATGTTGTCCCGACTTAAAGGGCACCTATGATGAAAATTCTCTTTTGTAAGCTGTTTGGACAGAACTGTGTGTAGGTCTAGTGTAAATATATTGGACTGATAGAAACACAATAAGTCTCTTTTTTTTTTTTTTCTGACGTTAAATATAGGATCCAAATCCCTCCCATTTTGAGGCCGACCGCAACTTGACGTAGGAGTGCGGTTTCCCCGCCCACCGAATTGATTGACAGCCGCGTATTAACATGTCTCCGTAGTAACGCGTGTAATCACATCCACAAGACAGGACGTGCGCAAAGCAACCGGGATTAAATGATCTCTTCAGCTCTCTGTGTTCAGCAGCACCTCAAGAATGAGTTTTACAAGTTTAAAACATTTCTAAAACAGTGCATGTTTGTAATAAAGACAGTAAAATCGCTTCGTAATTCTTCACCACAGCCGCATCAGTACAATTATAAAAGAAGACGCTTCAATCCCGTTTCATGGACTTAAATCAGGTTTATTTTGTAGATTAACATAACGGAGTGGATATTAAGCAGTGGATATTAATATGTATCCTGTCATATTTGCCGTGCAAAAACGCTAAAAAGCTAAACGCGAGTGTGTGTGTGTGTGTGTGTGTGTGTGTGAGCAAGCGCGTGCATGCGCGCAAACTTTATAACGACATTGTGTGACTCGTTGTTGTAGAAAGGCTTGAATTAACTCCACAACAAATACATCAAATAACCGTTGGTAAAGTTCTTACTGTAGTAAGGGAGATCTGCTTCATTCTTGTCTGATACTGTGCTGCTTATGCATGAGACGCAGCAGAAGAAGATACACTCATCATGGCAATAGTGAGCGATCTCTTTGGCTCTGACACGCACGTGGGAAAGGTGGGCGTGGAGAAGCAGCTCATTTGCATTAAAGGCACAGGCACCAAAACAGCTACAAAGTCAAAATAGCTCAAATGTCCAAAATACACAAAGGTATAATAAATAATCTGATGGCTATTTTGAGCTGAAACTTTACAGACACATTCTGGAGACACATAAGATTTATCTTAAATCTTAAAAAAGGGGTAAACTAGGTGCCCTTTTATCGTTTTTACAAATTTAAGTGGATTGAACATAAAACAATTAAGTTGTCCCCCCCCCCCCAAAAAAAGGATTGTTTTGGTTCATTCATTCATTTTACTTCAGCTTAGTCTCTGATTTATCAGGGGTCGCCACAGTGGAATGAACCGCCAACTTATCCAGTATATGTTTTACGCAGCAGATGCCCTTTTTAGCGGCAACCCATCACTGGGAAACATCCATACACTCTCATTCACACTAATACACTACGGCCAATTTAGTTGATCCAATTCACCTATAGCGCATGTGTTTGGACTGTGACTCGAACCAGCGACCTTCTTGCTGAGAGGCGACAGCGCTAACCATTGAGTTTCAATTTCAATTTGGAATTATGAAAAAACAATAATCAAGATAAAACATTAATTGTGTCATACATATCCCGCCCCATTTCCAGCAGTTCAGCATTCATTCCTCCCCAAAGCCTAATTTCACATGGAACTAAGTAAGATCATGTAACATGACGCGCTTGATATATTAACGTGTATTAGATTTATTCATGTTTTTACAAGCACGAAAGAGAACACAGAAGAGAAACAGAACAGATCATGGACATGTAAAATAATCTTTTAGCTCAAGCTGCGCACATAAATGGACAAATGTCCAAATGTCCAAATCTGGCACTTATAGTGATTATTCATATACACACTGATTTGTCAAGGGTTGATAATGAAAATGCACATGTAACAGTAAATTGGATATATAAACTGGATTATAAATGGACCCTTTTCACATTTCCGGGTTTCTCAGTTAGCGGAAGTCGTCAAAGTTAGGTAAACCTATAGCGCAGTGAATTAGAGAGTACAAGAAAAATTTTTTTACAATCATATTTGCTGAAATAACAAAAGAAAAACTCCACGATGGTGTTATCAAGACTTTCAGAAAAAGGACAAAAATAGTGTGAGACTGATAACGGCAGCCTGAAGAGAGAACAACGTCAGATTTACAGTCCCACTTCCGTACACGTTGCATTAGAAACACCTCACATAAGCGGTAATTTGTTTTTTGTAATTTGATGCAAAGATGATATAATACATACGTAAATACACTACCGGTCAAAAGTTTGGGGTCAGTACGATTTTTAAACGTTTTAAAATAAGCTTCTCCTGCTCACCAAGGCTGCATTTATTTCATCAAAAATACAGTACAAAATTGTCAAAGTGTGAAATGTTCCTGCACTATAAAATAACTGTTCAAAAGTGGTTTCATTTATTCATTTTCTTTTCGGCTTAGTCCCTTTATTAATCTGGGGTCGCCACAGTGGAATGAACCACCAACTTATCCAGCATATGTTTTTACGCAGCGGATGCCCTTCCAGCTGCAACCCATCACTGGGAAACATCCACACACTCCCATTCACACACATACAACCGGAGGAAACCCACATGAACATGGGGAGAACATGCAATCTCCACACAGAAATGCCAACTGACCCAGCCGAGGCTCAAACCAGCGACCTTCTTGCTGTGAGGCGATTGTGCTACCCACTGCGCCACCGTGACGCCAAAGTAGTTTATAATTTAATTTAATAATTTACTCCAGTGATTATAAAGATGAATTTTCAGCTTCATTACTCGAGTCTTCAGAGTCACACGATCCTTCAGAAATCACTCTAATATTAATTATCATTATTATTATTATTAATATTAATATTATTAATGGTAATAGTAATAAAAGCAATAATGACTGAAGTAATAATTTCGATTGAAACTACATTCAATAAGAAAGCAGTTATTTAAAATGTTAATAAATATTTAACACATTTTTTACATTTAATAAATGCCGCCTTGATGAACAAAATAATTTTCTTAAAAAAAAACAAAAAAAAAACATGAAAAACAAAACTGACCCCAAACTTTTGACCAGTAGTGTACATCTTTGGAAATGGGGAATATGTAGGTAGATAGGCCAAGTCAGTGTCAATTTATTTCCTCTTCTCCTGTATCATTTAATAAATTGCTGAAATCTGAATTTAAAATAAGGGGCGTCACGGTGGCGCAGTGGGTAGCACGTTCGCCTCACAGCAAGAAGGTCACTGGTTCGAGCCTCGGCTGGGTCAGTTGGCGTTTCTGTGTGGAGTTTGCATGTTCTCCCCGTGTTCGCGTGGGTTTCCTCCGGGTGCTCCGGTTTCCCCCACAAGTCTAAAAACATGTGGTATAGGTAAATTGGGTAGGCTAAATTGTCCGTAGTGTATGTGTGTGAATGAGTGTGTGTGGATGTTTCCCAGTGATGGGTTGCAGCTGGAAGGGCATCCGCTGCGTAAAACATATGCTGGATAAGTTGGCGGTTCGTTCCGCTGTGGCGACCCCGGATTAATGAAGGGACTAAGCCGAAAAGAAAATGAATGAATGAATGAATGAATGAATGAATTTAAAATAAGATATATTAAGGGTGGCGGCACGGTGGCTCAGTGGTTAGCACTGTCGCCTCACAGCAAAAAGGTCACTGGTTCGAGTCCCGGCTGGGCCAGTTGGCATTTCTGTGTGGAGTTTGCATGTTCTCCCCGTGTTCGTGTGGGTTTCCTCCGGGTGCTCCGGTTTCCCCCACAGTCCAAACACATGTGCTATAGGGGAATTAAATATAAACTAAATTGTCCGTAGTGTATGTGTGTGTGTAAACGTGAGAGTGTATAGGTGTTTCCCAGTGCTGGGTTGCGTCTGGAAGGGCATCCGCTGTGTAAAACATATGCTGGAATAGTTGGCGGTTCATTCTGCTGTGGCGACCCCTGATGAATAAGGGACTAAGCCGAAAGAAAATGAATGAATGAATGTACAAAGATTTTAAAAAAATCTAAATATTAAAAACTTTCAATGATTTTAGATGTTAAATGAGTCATAACAGTCTTGTGAAAAGGGTCCATAACTCCTATTTCAATACTAAGACTAAAATAATCATGATTATAATCTTTTTTGTCCATAATCGAGCTCTACTTCACATCCACACAACTTTCCAGATCCAGTTTCCAATGTGATCAACTGTTTACATGTCCTCTCATTCAGATTAGAAAAGGTTTAAACCACCCCTTATAATCCGATCGAACTTTCACTCAGTTTGAGCTCAGTTGGATCGATAAAGGCATTTAAATGAAGGCCTTTCAGTCCGATTGAGCTGTCAATCCCATTACTACCAGATTATTTGTTTGCATGTACACATAGGCAACTCTTGCAATGGACAAGACATAGAATGCATGTTTAATTCTTGACCAATCATCATTTTTGCCATCTTTTTCAATGTGGATGATGAAGGCAGAATGATGGGTAGGCCTGTCACGGTAATGAATTTTTGTTGTGCGATATATTGTCACAGACATTGTTGCGATAAGCGATATTATTGTCATTTTATGCCACTGATTATATAATGATTATATAACAGCGTAATAATGCAAATAGCCATAAACACTTTAAGATACTTAGCATTCTTAAGGTTATTTAGATTCTATAATTTGATGTTAAAAAGGTAAATGTCCTATTATATATAATATGCCGGCAGCTAGCTCTCTGCAACTCTCACATGGTCGCCCACTGAAGCTAAGCAAGGCTGCGCCTGGTCAGTACCTGGATGGGAGACCTAGGTTTTTAGGAAAAGCTAGGTTGCTGCCGGAAATGGTGTTAGTGAGACCAGCAGGGGGCACTCAACCTGGGGTCTGTGTGGGTCCTAACGCCCCAGTATATTGATGGGGACTCTATACTGCTCAGTGAGCGCCGTCTTTCGGATGAGATGTTAAACTGAGGTCCTGACTCTCTGTGGTTGTTAAAAATCCCAGGATGTCCTTCGAAAAAAAGTAGGGGTTTAACCCCGGCATCCTGGCCGAAAAAGACCCACTGGTCTTTGTCCATCATGGCCTCCTAACCATCCCCATATTATAATTGGCTTAATCACTCTGTCTCCTCTCCACCAATCAGCTGGTGTGCGGTCTGGCGCAATATGGCTGACGTCGAGTCATCCAGGTGGATGCTGCACATTGGTGGTGGATGAGGAGATCCCCCCAAAAATGTGTAAAGCGTTTTGAGTGTCCAGAAAAGCACTACATAAATGTAAGGAATTATTATTATTATAACTATTAAATGTCCTATTAGGCAAATGCCCAATAATAAACTATAATTATAGATTATAGTTATACTTATAGTTATTTGTGAATTTGTAAATATATATTGCAATGGCAAAAATTATTGAGGTCATCTCCAAATATTAGGGGTGACGAGATCTCGCGAGATTAAATCGGTGAAATGTTGTCTCGTGAGTTGTGATGTTATGATGGAACGTGAGGGTGAAATTAGCATTGAAGATTGGAGGCAGGATTGGATTTGATCTGCAAATCAAGTGCTTTGCACACACCTGGCAACCCAGGCTAGCCTCGGAGTTGCGCTTGTCACTCGGTTGGGCGGGCGGGTGTGACATAACCGCTTTTTTCACCGGAGTTCACCGGGTGCCGCGTCCAACTGCAGCCTCACACATTATGGTTCATATCCATGCAATGGAATGGCACTTCAGATATGCTGAAAGTTATAATCGTCGTAAACACAAATGGAATTAAGACATGGAGTATTCCTATTTTAGTCGCATTATTGAAGTGCAGATATGTAAACGCTGTAGTCAAACTATGAACACCTTGAAGGACTTTTAGCCGCATTTTGCGACAGGACATACACACCTAGCGAATCAGTAAAGCACCACAGACACACGCATCTCTAAGCGCGCGCAAACAAACACTCACTGAATGATCTCCTGGAGACTCATCGTCACATCATCATCACGGAACGCATGTTTATACTGTTTGGGAAAAGCTGAATTTTTTTATTTTATTTTTCATTGGCGTGCGGTATCAAACTCCATTAAAACAACTCTCTCCTATCAGTCCTTACTTCACATTCGCATGATCGCATCATAGTAGCTCAGAGTGAGTCACGGGGGCATGAATAAAATCTTGCTAAAAATAAAAGTGAAACTGATTTATTAAATTAAAAATTAAATACAGAAAATTACATATATATTTTTTTAGTTCAGTGTGTGGAAAGTTTGATTTCTCATGTGAAATTGTACAGGGGTGAAGCCACTCAGTAGAGTTTATAGCTAAATATTTAGCAGTGTTTGCATGTCCTTTACAACATAGAATTCATTTAAATAGAAATAAAACACCATTCATTACAATGTTTTTAAAAAACACCTAAATTGTTTTTCTATTTTGTGTTTTTTTAAAAAATAAAAATCTATTTTCCATTCATATATTAGCAAATATCTGACGTTCCATCCTTCCCTCACTCGTGAACAAAACCCCAAGATACTTGAACTCCTCCACCTGGGGTAAGGACTTTCCTCCAACCTGGAGATGGCAAACCACCTTTTTCCGGTGGAGCACCATGGCCTCGGACTTGGAGGTGCTGATTCTCATCCCAGCCGCGTCACACTCGGTAGCAATTGACAGGTGGATTGGTGCAGCGGCAGCAGTAATGCGGTCGATGTACCGGTCCGTTGTGGTGAAGAAAGAGCTGAGCTGAAAGGCAAAGCTCTCGATTTACCGGTCTATCTACGTTCCTACTCTCACCTATGGTCATGAGCTTTGGGTCATGACCGAAAGGACAAGATCTCGGATACAAGCGACCGAAATGAGTTTCCTTCGCAGGGTGGCAGGGCGCACCCTTATAGATAGGGTGAGGAGCTCTGTCACCCCGGAGGAGCTCGGAGTAGAGCCGCTGCTCCTCCACATCGAGAGAAGTCAGCTGAGGTGGCTTGGGCATCTGTTTCGGATGCCTCCTGGACGCCTACCTAGGGAGGTGTTCCAGGCATGTCCCACCGGGAGGAGGCCTCGGGGAAGACCCAGGACACGCTGGAGGGACTATGTCTCTCGGCTGGCCTGGGAACGCCTCGGGATCCCCCCGGAGGAGCTGGAGGAAGTGTCTGGGGAGAGGGAAGTCTGGGGTTCTCTCCTAAGACTGCTGCCCCCGCGACCCGGCCCCGGAAAAGCGGATGAAAATGAATGAATGAATGAATGAATGTTAGCAAATATTTGGCTAATATTTAAAATTATATATAAAAAGATTCTTTTCCATTCACATAGGCTATTAGCAAAATATTTAGCAGTGTTTGCATGTCCTTTACTGCATACAATTCATTAAAATAGAAGTAAAATAACATTCATTACAAGTTAATAAAAAAAAGCCCCTAAATAGTTTTGCGATTTGTGTTTTTTTTTGTGTTGAATAAAAGATGATTTTCCATTCATGTATTTCATCATTGAGGATTTCTTAAAACTAGTGTTAAAATCTTGTCTCGTCTCGTTCTCGTGAACCCAATCTCGTGGAGTAGGCATCTCGTCACACCCCTAACAAATATTGCTCGATAAGTCTATATATTGATTATTGTGACAGGCCTAATGATGGGCACATGAAAATACACCACAATACCAATGACCCAGAAAATCTGGCACATCAAAATCGTATCTGTGAGATTAAAGTGCAATCAACATTTGTAAATTCAGTGCTATTATACAACCACCAAATCTTCATCCGCTGCATGTGCTCAGCGGAGCATGTAAGCAGAGTTGTTTTCTGCTTTTGCTCAATGAGAGTCAACGCCGGAAAATGAATTGCACTCATTAGGGCACAGGAAGAGCTACAACAGAGATAAGGGATGTTGTTTTTGTCCTCCTTGTGTGTCTCTCTCTCTCTCCCTGGGGCAAAGAGATGCATCCCGCTCCATCATTTTGACCCCCAGTTGTTTAACATCCAATCCGTTTTTCCCTGGACAGAAAAGCTGCTTTCCAAAGCGCAGAAATTAATTTCTTTCAGGGACCTTAAAAGGTAGTGAGGTTTGCCTTGATGTGACCCTTTCTCTCTCTCGTTCAACAGAGTGTTAAGAGCCCGGCGACTGAGACGCCTCCATGTTTGGAAAGCTTTTCCACTGGCTGGGCATCCATGTGACAAGTGCATCCAAGTGCCACATCTAGACTTCACTGAAGCCCAGGACTGAAAATGCATTTACCGTGAATAAATCTTTTTCCACAGATATTTAAATGACCAAAAGTGTTTGAACTGTCTTTTTTAAAGTACAAATGAAATCAAAACTAACCATATTGATTTTGTTAGCTCACATTGCTAGTTCTGTGGTGAACAATTTATCTGTGCATGTCATTAAGAAATAAAATAAATAGTTTGCCCTTCTAATCTTTAATTGAAATCTGAAAATGCACTTCCTGTTTGTTTTCGGTTAAATTTTCAGATGACATCTGTCTGAGGTATTGGGCGGGGCTAACATACTTAACCACGCCCCTCCAGCTGTCAGTTTTGATAACAAATAGAAATGGTGAGGAGGAGGAGGCTGATAGGTTGTAATAACTCTCCCCAAATCCCTTTTGCCCATCTTTCTGAATGAAATGTCTACTTTACTACATCCAATCAGCTCGCAGTAGAAAAAAAAACAAGCCACGCCCACTGTTTTCTCATTTAATATTTTGTTTCTCTTAGAGCTGTGTCACAATACGAAAAAAAAAAAATGGTCGCAGCTTCCGGTTCATGCGGACTTTAACATTTATATAAAGTTAATTTTTTTTTAAGTTTGACATTTTCAACTAGTGTTTCTATTTAATTTCAGACTTATTTTAATAGTGTTAGACACGCTGAATCTTTTAGATTGTTTAAATCATCCTTGAAAGCACACTACTTTAACTCGCTTACTCGTGGTGTTTGTATTTTTGGCATGTTTTATGAATCTAGATATTTGAATGCTTTATCTATTTTGAATGTTTTATTTTTATTCATTCATTCATTTTCTTTTCGGCTTAATCCCTTTATTAATCTGGGGTCGCCACAGCGGAATGAACCGCCAACTTATCCAGCATATGTTTCACACAGCGGATGCCCTTCCAGCTGCAACCCATCACTGGGAAACATCCATACACACTCATTCACACACATACACTACGGACAATTTAGCTTACCCAATTAAGCTTACCCAATTCACCTGTACCGCATGTTTTTGGACTTGTGGGGGAAACCGGAGCACCCGGAGGAAACCCACGTGAACACGGGGAGAACATGCAAACTCCACACAGAAACGCCAACTGACCCAGCCGAGGCTCGAACCAGCGACCTTCTTGCTGTTGTTACTGTTGTTGCTATTGTTACTCAAAACTGTTTTTACATCTGTATCTTTTTGTTGTGATCACCAGTGGTGTTTTCTCTGCTGGAGATTACTTCTGGTATTTTTACCGAAATACAACTCCCAGAACTCTTTGCACCCATCAACCCCTACAACAGCTGACAATAATCCGGACACTCACACACAGACACAGCTGTAGCTCATCTCACTGATTACATGGACTGATTAGTTGAACTATATATACACACACGCCACTTTCACATTATCTTTGCCGAGCCTTGTTTCTTCACGAACATTACGAAGCGTTTTTCCTTGTTTGTTTTTCCTGTGTTTTTGATTCTTGCCTTGTTCATTGTTTTGATTTTTTGCCGCCTAGCCTGACCATTCACCTGTATTTTTGACTACGATTATTGAATTATCTTCGTGCTACTGTTTTTGCTCCTGTTTTTGACCAATTTTCCTAAATAACCTTGCATGTGGATCCGCAAGTCTTTTGTCTTATTAACACTTTTCTCTGTGAAGTGCTTTTGAGAATTAAGTTTTAAAGGCGCAATATAAAATAAATTATTATTATTATTATTATTTAGTTACCTAAAATGATAGATCACAATAACTGAATAATTTGATTTCCATCTTTAATATATTACAACATTTATGATGGGAATGTGAAAATGACTTATTTAATTTGGCAAAGAAGAGCCCTTTTGGGATAATAGAAAAACTTAAGTGCAATAAATGAAACAAAATGAATTTTCATACTTAAAATAGAAAATATTTGTTAAAAAAACAATTATACTTTATATTAAATATTGCTTTTAAGTTTCAGGTTTTTATACATTTTATATCTACTTGAGATTTATTGCAAGTCCAGAAACATTTGTTAATAATAACAATAATCAATAGCTATTTCATTACCATATATTAAGAGCAAGGAATTTTTCACAGTATTTCCTATCATATTTTTTCTTCTGGAGAAAGTCTTATTTGTTATTTCGGCTACAATAAAAGCAGTTTTGAATTTTTTAAAAACCATTTAAGGTCAATATTATTAGCCTTAAGCAATATTTATATTCAATTGTCTACAGAACAGACCATCGTTATGCACAGGGCTTGACATTAACCCCGCCAAATGCGGGTAGATTTCAGCTGTGGCGGGTTAGACAGACACCCCCACTAGGCACTTTAATGAATGAGAAGGCATGTGGAAATAACACAAAATCTAAATCAAGTAATTTTAGCATGCCAAAGTCAAATTTATGCATTTAATATATATTTTTCCAACAACAAAATTGTGGCTAGTGAAAATGGCGAGTGGCTAGTAACGTTGGAAAACTACTAGCCACAGGCTAGTGATCAAAAAAGTTAATATCAAGCCCTGGTTATACAATGACTTGCCTAATTACCCTAATTACTAGGGGTGTGACGAGACGCTTACTCCATGAGACGAGACGAGACGAGATTTTTACACTATTTTTAAGTAATCTTCAATGATGAAATACATGAATGGAAAATATTTTACTCAACTGAAAAAAATAAATAAATAAAATAAATCACAATTTGCTTTTCTTTTTTAAATCAACAATGTTATTTTACTTCTATTTTAATGAATTCTATGCAGTAAAGGACATGCAAACACTGCAAAATATTTGCTAATATATTAATGCAAAATTTAAAAAAACAAACAAAAAAAAAACGCAAAATGTAAAACAATTCAGGTGCTTTTTGAAATCAACTTGTAATGAATGTTATTTTACATTTATTTTAATGAATAAAGGACATTCAAACACTGCTAAATATTTAGCTATAAATTCTACTGACTGACTTCTTCCCAGTACAATTTCACATGAGAATCCAACTCCTTTCCACAAATTTCACTTGAAAAAAAAAAAAAAAATGTAATCGTGTCATTTTTTGGTTTTTAATTTTTCAGCAGTTTCACTTTCATTCAGCAACAGCTTCCGTTTTTTTCCGGACAGCATAAACGTGTGTTCGGTAATGATGATAATGACGACGACGGGTGTATGTGTCTCCAGGAGTTCACTGTGTGTGTGTGTGTGCGCGAGCACTCGGAGGAGATGCGTGTCTGTGGTCCTTTACGGACTCGATGGGTGCAGAGAAGTGTCAAACAGCTGACTGTGTATGGCTTATTTTGTCGCAAAGCGCAGCTAAAAGTCCTACGCAACGGTAATAGTTTGAATCCGTCGTTACATGTCTGAACTGCACTTCAACAATGTGACTAAAATAGGAATACTCCACGTCTTAATTCGATTAGTGTTTACGACGATTATGGCTTTAAGCATATCTAAAGTGCTATTCCATCGTATGTTATGAGCCGTGGTTAATGCATGTGGCTGCAGTTGTAGCAGCCTCTGCTTTTGGACGCGGCAACCCTTGAACTCCGGTGAAGAAAATAAATAAATAAATCGGTTACGTCACAACCACCTGCCACAAACGAGTGACGCGCAACTCCGAGGCCAGCCTGTCAGGTGTGTGCAAAGCACTTGATGTGCGGTTCTAATCCAATCCTGCCTCCAACCTTCAGTGCTAAATTCACCCTCACGCTCCATCATAACATCACAACTCACGAGACAACTTTTCACCTCGACGAGAAATCTCATCGCGATTTAGTCTCGCGAGATCTCGTGGCCCGAGATCTTGTCACATCCCTACTAATTACCCTAGTTAAGTCTTTAAATGTGGGCGACGCGGTGGCGCAGTGGGTAGCACGTTCGCCTCACAGCAAGAAGGTCGCTGGTTCGAGCCTCGGCTGGGTCAGTTGGCATTTCTGTGTGGAGTTTGCATGTTCTCCCCGTGTTCGCGTGGGTTTCCTCCGGGTGCTCCGGTTTCCCCCACAAGTCCAAAGACATGCGGTATAGGGGAATTGGGTAAGCTAAAATTGTCCGTAGTGTATGTGTGTGAATGAGTGTGTATGAATGTTTCCCAGTGATGGGTTGCAGCTGGAAGGGCATCCGCTGCATAAAACATATGCTGGATAAGTTGGCGGTTCATCCCGCTGTGGCGACCCCAGATTAATAAAGGGACTAAGCCGAAAAGAAAGTGAATGAATGAAGTCTTTAAATGTCACTTTAGGCTGAATACTAGTATCTTGAAAATATCTAGTCAAATATTATGTGCTGTCATCATGGCAAAGATAAAAGAAATATTAGAAATTAGTTTTTAAAACTATTAGAAATGTGTTGAAAAAAAAAAAAATTTCTCCATTAAACAGAAATTGGGGGAAAAAAACAAAAAAACATACAGAAGGGCTAATAATTCTGACTTCAACTGTATATATAGTTAAAAAAGTATCAAGTCAAGCCTAAAATGAAGTGAAATGAACTACATCACCCTAGCAACAATTTTCTAAAATATGCAGAACACCTTAGCAACCACATAACAATGTCTTGTCAGCCAGTTGTCATCCTTAGCAACAATCTACCTTTAATTATTAACTGTGTTTCTCCAATCGCTCTGTTCCAATTATCTTTCGATCCAGATGTTCAAGATCTCCCTCCAAATGTTGCACAAACTAAAACCCATTAAAATAAGTTGTGTTACATGAAAAGTACAAATGAAACTCATCACGTTTTAACCACTGAGGACGCAAATGATTGACCCTCATCATCAGGTTACACACACTGAGATGTTCCTGTGATTTGAGGAGATTCTCGACAAGGCAATCAATAAACACAATTCAATCCTCCATAAAGTCCATAATATGTGCTTGATTCTCTTATAAATACTTCAGGCCTGAACTGCGGTGCTTCCATTAGCATAAGCTGGATCAATGAGTATGCATCACTGGCCAGATTTAGTTCTCCATCGGGATTAAATAATGGACTTTTTGGTGCCTGTCAATCATCAGCTGCAATATCTGAGCACATGCAGTGGGGGAAATAAGTATTGAACATGTCATGTTTTTGTCCTGGGAATAATATTTCTAAAGGAGCTGCTGACATGGAACTGAACCAGATTTTGGTAAAAACAAAACAAAAAATAAAACAAAAATAAATCTGAAAGATGAGTTGCGTGTAATAACAATGAAATGACACAAGGGGAAAGTGCTGAACTACTGAAATGTGTTTAATAGTTTATATAAAAGGCTTTTGTTGGTGACGGCAGCTTAAAGACGCCTCTCATATGGAGAATGAAGTCCCACGCATTGCTCAGGTGTGAGTTTCTCACAGACTTCAACAGAGTGTCAAAATCTTGATGGTTCTGTGGGATTGGCTGGGCCATTCTACAGCTTGATTTTCTTTCTCTGAAAGCATTTGAGAGTCTCCTTGGCTGTGTTTTGGATCATTGTCTTGCTGAAATGTCCACAATGGTTTCATCTTCATCCTCCTGCTAATGTAGATGTTGGACTGAAGCAGCTGATATTCATTTACACTGAGGAAGGGCAGAGGGTTGCTGAAGAACTACTGAGAGATTTCAGCTGCTGTCTGGGCTTTCACTGCCTATCTACACCTGCCTTTCTTCATGTGTTCAATACTTTTTCCCTGCGTCATTTCATTTTATTACGCATAATGTAATTTATAAACTAATTAGATTTGTTTTCTTTGCATATATGGATTTCTTTGGTTGTTACCAACATCCGGGGAAAATTTCAAGTCAACGGCACCTTTAGAAATTTAGAAAGTTTTCTGAGAAGAATGGTGACGTGTTCAATACTTATTTCCTCCATGAACACCTCGACAGCTATCAAAATCAAGACACAACAAGCAAATCGCTTCAGAGAGGGTGGGATTTGCTCAGAACAATTTGTGACATCTTGGATGTCTGCAATTTTGGGTCTAGCTCATCCTTTTTGACAATTACGGTGAATGCAAAGCAGAATTAGAGCCATTTTGAAGCACTAATGCAAAGGAAAAGTGACTTTGAATCAGGTTGTTTGTAAGTCGTGAGACGGGATCTGTCAGCTGTGCTCAGCAAATACTGGATTTTGAAGACGTTTATAAGCTGGTCTGTCCATCATGATCATATATGCAGCACAAGAGACATATAACACCAACATAGACCCTAGAAAATGACTTAAAAACTCAGTATTACATTTTGCAACATGACTCTATAGAAACACTGTGTCTGTGCACATACAGTTGAAGTCAGAATTATTAGCCCTCCTGTATATTTGTTTCCCCAATTTCTGTTTAATGGAAAGAAGTTTTTTTTTCAACACATTTCTAAACATAATAGTTTTAATAACTCATTTCTAATAACTGATTTGATGACAGCACATAATATTTGACTAGATATTTTTCAAGATATTTTTCTAGTATTCAGCTTAAAGTGACATTTAAAGGCTTAACTATGTTAATTAGGCAAGTTCGGGTAATTAGGCAAATCATTGTATAACAGTGGTTTGTTCTGCAGACAAATCGAAAAATAATATTGCTTAAGGGGGTTCATAATATTGGACCTTAAAATGGTTGGAGAAAAAAAAAACAAAAAAAAAAAAACTGCTTTTATTCTAGCCGAAATAAAACAAATAAGACTTTCTCCAGAAGAAAAAATATTATAGGAAATACTGTGAAAAATTCCTTGCTCTGTTAAACATCATTTGGGAAATATTTGAAAAAGAATAAAAAATTCACTGTATGCTTCTCTTGACTGTTGTTCTGGTTGAAAAGTACTCACTTATGCCTAAATTATGCCAGCTAAATTCTTGTTTTTGTCTCTGTGTGAACTACAGAAACATGACTTTGCAAAATATCATGTGCATGATGTTAGCATTTCGTAAAATCATGTAGTTATGAAACGTTGACGTCATGTGCATGTCTATAAACTTGTAATAGACATGCATAAGACATCAGATCAGCATGTCACAAAATCATGTAGTTCACACAGAAAAGACAACAGGAATTTTGCAGCTCAAGAAGGAGTTTGTTGGTGGAAATGTTTGGAGAAAACCCAGATGTAAAATATAGAAATAAATAAATCCTCTGTGGCATCCTCTGTGTAAAACATATGCTGGAAAAGTTGGCGGTTCATTCCGCTGTGGCGACCCCTGATTAATAAAGGGACTAAGCCGAAAAGAAAATGAATAAATGAATAATTGATATACAATAAAGAAATAAACAACCAATTATTTCATTAAGTTAAACACACACCCATTATTATAAAACAAATAAAATACAAATAAAATATTAAATAAAGTCATTTCAACAAAAACATGATTTAAAAGGTTTTTGATTAAATTATCCAAAAGTAGGACAAACACACACACACACACACACACACACACACACACACACACACACACA
>CAIGQV010018202.1:1826523-1859167 GCA_903798115.1 Danio jaintianensis
GTGTATACATGCATTTTATGTTGAATTTAAGGCTGACAGAAACATGGGGACAATTTTAAAATAGTATTTATTTGTAGAATTTATTCATAATTTCATGTTTTTAATCACTTGATGTGAACAATAACAACTTAAACTTGCTATTTATACATTTGTTTTCATTAGTTTAATAGGTTTTCATGACATTAGGCTAAATCTAAATGTACTGAAAATGCTTAGTGGTTAGATGTTGAATATTTGAGTATTTATTTTTTGTCTACGTCATGTGTGTGCAAATTGTTCTAACATGTGCTCAGTTCTAGTTAATATTTCACCAGAGCTAGGCAAATGTAATAGATTACAACATGAACAGCTTAATCATTTAATGATTAAATGTGTGAATGTAAGTGACAGAGTAACAAAAACTCACCTGTAGTTGTGAAAAGTTTACTAGGGTGTTTTTTTCTCGAGTCATCCTCTGGCACGTGTGGATTTACCACCACCACAGCCTGTGCCCTTTTCACCCGTGTTAATAAAACAATTGTGGATGATTCGACTGGGCGATACGTTTAAAGTTTGATGGCCATTAGAGTTACACATTGAGAGGGTTTACAGCGTTGTCTCAGTCAGAAAGAGTATTTGTCAGACTTTGAAGAGGCCTGTGAAGTCTACAGGTAAGCAATTCTCCATTTGCTCACACCACAATGTATATAAACCCATTACAAACTTAACCTCAACTGCTTCCAAACGCAAAGCAAAGAGAAAATGTAACGTATAAGAAATGTTTTGCGGCATCTGTCCTGTTTTGTTGGAACACACAACCTAATTTCCGCTCTTTTGTTAAGATTTGTAGGAGGAAATAGCACAGAAATCTCTTTCTGCATGTGAGAAAATGCGAGTCTCTTGTGTGGTGGGTTTAATTTCGTTGGCTGCGGGCGCTGCAGGTTTCTCTGAGATGTGCTGCAGTTCGTTCCCACACACAGCACAGTCTGACAGGATTTAATGTGGACAGAAGCAGGGCTTTGAAACTATGAAAAGACGCTTTTTCTGAGGAGGATTTCACTTCTTACTGGCTTTTTTCATTTTAAGTTTTCAAATTATGCATGCATGAAATCTTACTCGCCTTTGGCAGAATACATAAAGCTACATTAAGCAAGCTTAAATGTAAAATACAAGCAAACCAGGATCCATTTTGTAATTCTTTATACTGTAGTAGCTTTTTTTTCCCCCTTCATTTTTTTTTGCTTAATACAGAGGCTGATTTACATGTGTATTTCATTACAAACCTTTTTAATAGCAAAACCTTACTAGAAACTAGAAGAGATCGAGAATCCTGATCAGTTGCAGTCTTTCTCAGATGAAAACAAATCATTGCATGCTTAATCGTTGCCTTGACTATTTATTTTGGAATAAATTAGCAAACATATGTGTGTGAATGAGTGTGTATGGATGTTTCCCAGTTCTGGGTTGCAGCTGGAAGGGCATGCGCTGTGTGAAACATATGCTGGATAAGTTGGCGGTTCATTCCGCTGTGGCGATCCCTAATGAATAAAGGGACTAAGCCGAAGGAAAATGAATTGTTGCATATAAATGAATGAATTAGCAAACACAAGCTGTTAGAAATGCTTTGATTTGAACTTTGCATTCTGCTTGATGAGTTACGATGTGTTACATAAAGGTTAGAGATGGTTAAAGGACACCTTTAAGCATAACTTACATTATACAATCATTGATTGCAAAAGTTAATATGACCAGGTCGTGGTTATGACAGAATACACATTCCTCATATATCTTATCTGCTCTCAGGTACAGTTTCAGTTTTAATTAGCAGTTCAAATTTATCTGTTTAGCTTTGGTTGATGTTTGATAGACTCAAACATAGTTTCTGATCCCTATTAAAGCAAGCAATCATATCCTTAAAAGTTTGAAAAGTATAGATAGTATCAACTTAAGCACATACAATGAAATAATAAAAAAAACGTTTAAAAGTTAATTCAAAAGTTGTGAGCTGTAAACACACTTTTTGCTTAATCTGTGTTCATGAATATTCATTCTTGACATTTTTTATTGAATGTTGCAGTAAAATGGTGCAGAAGTCGACAGTTGCGGGCCTCGTTCTGCTGCTGCTGGCTGCCGTCGGCACGTTTCTGGCCATTTTCTTTTCAGTGCAAGGTAAAAAGGCTTCGTCTGATCCAGAATCTGGCTTCTTCAAGGCAGCGGTGGCCACAGATGCTGGAACATGTTCAGAGATCGGCAGGTTTGAGCTCTGACCTCCTTTATACACTGTAAAAGTTGCTTCCCGTGGCTTTGGATCAGTTGCCTCTGGACATCCGCCTTGCATCTTTAAAAACAATGTGTGAAACGTATCTTTATTCCCAAGTTTTTAAATTGTTGTTTGTATTTTCATGTGTTTTTGAATGAGTGTGAAAAACATCAGTGTGCGCACATCTAGGAAATTTTTGAAGGCAGGTGCTGGATCTGCCAAACTCTATAGAAAAAGTAAAAAAAAAAAAATCGGCACACTGCCACTTTAGCTCTCAAAAGACAAATTTAATAGGACAATGTTTCAACCTACATGGTCTTCATCAGGTCACCAATTTGCATGAAATCTCAATGCCTTTGTCAAAATACACAAAGCAATATTCATTCATTCATTTTCTTTTCAGTTTAGTCCCTTTATTAATCTGGGGTTGCCACAGCGGAATGAACCGCCAACTTATCCAGCATATGTTTTACGCAGCGGATGCCCTTCCAGCTGCAACCCAGAACTGGGAAACATCCACACACACTCATTCACACACATACTCTACGGACAATTCAGCCTACCCAATTCACCTATACCACATCTTTGGACTTGTGGGGGAAACCGGAGCACCCGGAGGAAACCCACACCAACACGGGGAGAACATGCAAACTCCACACAGAAATGTCAACTGACCCAGCTGAGGCTCGAACCAGCGACCTTCTTGCTGTGAGGCGAACGTGCTACCCACTGCGCCACCGTGCAGCCTACAAAGCAATATTTAGCATCTAAAATGTAAAATATGAACAAGCCAGGATTCATTTAGCAATTCAAAAGCATAAATAAACAGAGGAAAAAAGAACGGCAAAATACTGTAACCTGCTAATTTACGGACATTTTTAATGTTGTGTTGATCACTATATACAGTTGCAATCAGAATTATTAAACCCCCTGAATTATTAGCCCCCCTGTTTATTTTTTCCCCCAATTTCTGTTTAACGGAGAGAAGATTTTTTTTCAACACATTTCTAAACATAATAGTTTTAATAACTCATTTCTAATAACTGATTTATTTTATCTGTCATGATGACAGCACATAATATTGTACTAGATATTTTTCAAGATACTTCTATACAGCTTAAAATGACATTTAAAGGCTTAACTAGGTTAAGTTAGGGTAATTAGGCAAGTCATTGTATAACGATGGTTTGTTCTGTAATAATAGCTAATAATATTGACCTTAAAATGGTTTTTAAAAAATTTAAAACTGCTTTTATTCTAGCCAAAATAAAACAAATACGACTTTCTCCAGAAGAAAAAATATTACCAGTCATACTGTGAAAATTTCCTTGCTCTGTTAAACATCATTTGGGAAATATTTGAAAAAGAATAAAAAATTTAAAGGGGGTTTAATAATTCTGATTGCAACTGTATATATGTTTTTCAGATCATTTTATTGACATTTTACTCAATAACACAACAATTTTAAAAAGATTTGAAAAATAGAAAGAAAATGTCTTTTTGGTCACCATACAGTATAATGATTTAGTGAATTTGAATAATACAGAAAATAAAGAGCTTTGCATATTAAACCGCAAACACAGTATTGGTCAGGAATATGATAATTTGATTATTTTGGAATTGTTCCGCTAATTTGGCAGATGCTTTTGTTTAAAACTATACAGTTTTATAACCCCAAATTACATTAAGTTTTGTCTTATATATACAGTAGAAGTCAAAATTATTCGCCCTCCTGTGAATTATTATTATTATTTTTTCAAATATTTCCCAAATGATGTTTAACAGAGCAAGGAATTTTTAACAGTATTTCCTATAATATTTTTTCTTCTGTAGAAAGTCTTATTTGTTTTATTTCGGCTAGAATAAAAGCAGTTTTTAATTTTTTTAAAACCATTTTAAGGTCAATATTATTAGCCCCCTTAGGCAATATCTGTTTTGTATTATCTACAGAACAAACCACTGTTATACAATGACTTGCCTAATTAACCTAGTTAAGCCTTTAAATGTCACTTTAAGCTGAATACTAGTATCTTGAAGAATATCTAGTCAAATATTATGTGCTGTCATCATGGCAAAGATAAAATAAATCAGTTATTAGAAGTGAGTTATTAAAACTATTATGTTTAGAAATGTGTTGAAAAAATCTCAGAAATTAAGCAGCCGGAAAAAGAAATTAGGGAAAAAATATGCGGGGGGCTCATAATTCTGACTTCAACTGCATATTTTAGCATGAGTGTTTGTGTCTGGCTGTGTTTTCTGCTGATGTTCAGGTCTCTGTTCTGTCTGTGTGTCTGCAGGGACGTCCTGAAGAAAGGAGGATCGGCTGTAGATTCTGCCATCGCTGCTCTGCTGTGTGCGGGACTGATGAATGCCCACAGCATGGGCATCGGAGGAGGCCTTTTCCTCACTATTTATGATGCCAAAACAGGTATTCAACCTGACAGGTGTACTGTATGTATGACAAATGGATAAATATATTTTCTGTAAATAGCTTTCTTTACTTAATTCATTCATTCATTCATTTTTAATATAGATTTATTTTTAATAGATATATTTATTTTCATTTAAATTTGTTTCACTTTTATATTTATTGACAACAAAATGTGTTATAATTTAAATAGTAAAAAAAACTAAACTGTTTAAATAAATGTAAATATATATTTTTAACATTTTAAAGTATTTCAATAAATAAATAAATGAATAAATAAATAAAAAAATGATCTTAACAGAAAATAAATGTGCCTAAATTCTTCACGCAGACAGAAGTATCAGTTTGAATTAATCATCTCACAGTGACTATATTTATGAAAATACTTTTAATGATGATTTATTATAAATATCAATAAATTAAAACATTTATTTTAACATGTTTATTATTTAAATGAATGAAGATTAAAAATAAACATGTAAGAATAAAATAAAATAAAAATTAGACTAAAGACAAAAATACGACAAAAATGTTCATTATAAATTCTTATCTATAGAATAAAAATATTTATTTAGATTAATATTAACAGTCATTTATCTGACAATAGTCTGCAGTGGTGAATATGAAGAATTAATGCATATATTGGAGAAAGATATGATTTATTTGTTTGTTTATGGATTCTATTAAAATAATCTGTTTAAATAATAAAACAATTTCCTAAATAAACCTATAGATATTTATTATTTGTTAGATTTTATAGTGTATATTTTGTTTTTAAATATATGTAAATATAGTTAATTTTTATATAGATGTTTTTAAATGTGGGGCAGCACGGTGGCGCAGTGGGTAGCACAATCGCCTCACAGCAAGAAGGTCGCTGCTTCGAGCCTCGGTGGTGTCAGTTGGCGTTTCTGTGTGGAGTTTGCATGTTCTCCCCGTGTTCGCGTGGGTTTCCTCTGGGTGCTCCGGTTTCCCCCACAAGTCCAAAGACATGCGCTATAGGTGAATTGGGTAGGCTAAATTGTCCGTAGTGAATGAGTGTGTATGGATGTTTCCCAGTGATGGGTTGCAGCTGGAAGGGCATCCGCTGCCTAAAACATATGCTGGATAAGTTGGCGGTTCATTCCGCTGTGGCCACCCCAGATTAATATAGGGGACTAAGCCGAAAAGAAAATGAATGAATGAATGTTTTTAAATGTTTATTTATTTAAATAATAATAATAATAATAAATATTAAATATACATTTAAATAAAATAAAAATAAAATAATAAATATTTGAAAATGTATTGATTTGTTTATAATAAATCATCGTTAAAATTAATTAAAATTCATTCATTATTTTCATAAATACGAATAGTGAGTGTTAGATGACTGATTCAAACTGATACTTTTGTTTGCATGAAGAATTTATGCACATTTAATTACTTATTACACAATAATTCATTTTCCTCTCTACATTTTTTTTAATTTAATGTTTTGATTTTGCAGGAAAAGCTGAAACCATCAATGCACGCGAGACGGCCCCTGCAAACGCCACCAGAGACATGTTTGGAAATAGTACAGAGCTTTCCCAGAAAGGTATCCATTAACCACATTACTGAAACTCAGAAAAATCATTGGTGAATCAGGATTTACACCATGAGTGGCCTCGTGATGCACTGCGTTGAGAGATAAGCATCAAAAAGTACATTATCAACACCATTTCAGCAATCAATAACTCACAGCAGAACAGCACATATGGTTAATGTAGGATTTTTCGAGGAAACCATAAAGCTATATATCAGTGTAGTGTAAACATGTCGCTGAATGTGCCATTAACACTTTCTCTGCCTTTGACAAAATACCTCATCAATTAAAAGACAATACTAGCCAACACAGGCTCATTGTGGATACGTACCCCCGTATACATTTCTGGAGAGCGCGAATTATGTAGCCAGAGCTACTTATGGCTGCTTTTCATCTTTAAAATGAATGCTACGGGGCGGTATGACGCCGCAGACGGCTTCTGTTTCTTTTCGTGCTACCAGCTGACCGCTTACCTACGTCTGGGCGGCTTTCCCGCTGTTACCAGTTTGCCCAGTAGCTCGCCACGTACGTCGGCGGACTTGAGTAGCAGAGAGGAGTTAACCGCGATGACGGGGTTTGAGTTCGGCAAAGAACAGTTCCAGAAAGCAGGTAAAACAAAAACAAAAGCCAAAAAATTAAATAAACAAGTAAATAACAGGGTGAGAATGTGGTAAAATCTGAAAAATCAGGCGGCCATGAGGGCTTTTCTTTTTCTAGATTGCTTTTGAAAACACTGTCGGTTGGGTTTAGGAAAGAGGATGGGTGGGGGGATCGGTCAGTCGGTCAGTCAGCCGACAGCGGCCTCTGGTGGATTTACGTGAGAAGAGCAGGCACGACTGGCACTCGCGAGACAAATTTGAGATCTGAAAAAGCGTACACAGCGCCCTCTGGTGGATTCGCAAAAAGTGCAAAAAATGTAGCTCCTTAGATGTATTTTGCGCTCTCCAGAAATGTATATAGGGGTACGTATCCATAATGAGCCTGAAACAATGGGCCATAATGGCAGCTAAACTGTTATCTTCATAGAAACGCAGCACAAACCGGTCATATTTTATATCTGTTTCAAGCTACGAATATTTGGATCACATATCAATTAAACAAAACAGAGATATGATTATAAATTGTGGGCACTTGCGATCCATATACTGCTCCAGCAGCCGTTTATCAGTCATTTAAAACCCTCATGTCCCTGTCAAAGCTACAATTGAGCGATTTTTACATTTATCTTGTGGATATTTCTCAGAGATTTAGTCATTGGTGATGGCGTAATAGCTCGTAAGTATCTGCTTTTATATTTGGTGTCATTTTTTTTGGCTTAGATTAATATTTGCTGGTAGGGAAAATCTATTCGTTTACTTCTGCTGTTTATACTTTGACTTTGCATTTCAGTTTATACCTTAATTGCACTTAACTTGCAAATTAGAATAGAAACTGTATAAAAAGCAAACAAACACACTGACAGTTATATGTACCATAGATGGTTATAGGTCAATAATGCTAACATTCTGCTCACAACCCAGGCGTGACTCAAATCAGAAGAAACGAACAAATAAAATAAAAACGTGTGTAAACTCATCCACAGGTGGTTTGTCCATCGCTGTTCCTGGAGAGATTCGAGGATATGGAATGGCCCATAAACGGCATGGCAGACTTCCATGGAGAGAGCTGTTTTTACCTAGCATTAAACTGGCCAGAGACGGTTTCCCTGTCGGCCGCGCACTGGCCAGCGCCATCAGATCAAACCGAAATAACATAATGGAGGATGAGATGTTATGGTGAGCACATATTTACAACCAGTAAATTCAAGCTATCGGTTTTCCTTTAACACATTCAAAGAAGCTCAGAAAGTCTTGTTATTAGTGGCCGTTTTCTGAACTGCAGTTAGTAATTTATTTGCATATGTTTTGCTGGTGTGCAAGTTACGTACAAGAAACTTAAATGTCCCGTGTGCTTTAAAACGTGCTTTAAAACGTGCATTTTTAATTCAGTGTTTAATGTAATCTCGATTAAAACACGAAGAGAGGGTGGGACATAGGGTAGCTCCTCCCCTTTATAAAACACAGGCAATAGCGTTTTGTTTTATCACAGCTCTGTCGGTGAGAGTGGTTGAGCTCAAGCGCATCAAATGAAAAGCTAATGAGAAGAAGGGGGCGTGGCATGTCAGGTACTAGAGAGTGTTTGATTGGTCAGAAGATTGATGAGAAACTGAAGTATGAGGTGACGTCCAAAAAATCGTTGACAAACTGCAAGCTTTGGATGTTTATATTAGTTTTATATTTTCTAAATGTGAATTTTGCCACTGTTTTGAAGTAGACGAGCTTATAGATATCCTTAAAACCAACAATACTGAAACTAACATCTAAAAAACTTTATTTTAATTTTTATGGGACCTTTAAAGGGGTAGTTCGCCCAAAAATGAAAATTTATAGTTATTTTACTAACACTCGGGCCATTGAAAATGTAGGCAACAGTTTTTTATATTCAGTAGAACATTAAAGAAGATTTAAATAAAATAAACAATGAGGGAAACAGCCATTCAGAAAGCATCTGATCAGAGATAGGAATGTGTTTGGACAGGATTTTGCACTTCATCAGCATTTTGTTGACATATGAGCTCATTAAAATTACACTTATTATAATCGTTTGATTATAATATATTTGAGGCTATATAGACCTGCGCTGTAATTTTAATTAGACTATAATATGAATGAATCAATTTCAATTTATTTAAAGGAAAACCCCTTGTGGTCTCATTTTTAAGGGGGTCCCCTAAAGACATTCATTCATTCATTCTTCTTTGGCTTAGTTGCTTTATTAATCAGGGGTCGCCACAGCGGAATGAACCGCCAACTATTTTGGCATATGTTTTACACAGCGGATGCCCTTTCAGCTGCAACCCAGTACTGGGAAACACCCATACACTCTCACATTCACACACACACACACACACAATCATACACTACGGCCAATTTAGTTCATCCAATTTACCTATAGCGCATGTGTTTGGACTGTGGGGGAAACCGGAGCACCCGGAGGAAATCCACGCCAGCACGAGGAGAACATGCAAACCACACAGAAATGCCAACTGGCCCAGCCAGGTCTCAAACCAGCGACCTTTTTGCTGTGAGGCCAAGATCATTAAATATATATAACACACACACACATACATTGTCAAAACAAACTTTTATTTTGGATGCTATTAATTACGATAAATCTTTTGCCAGCACAAAAAAAACTAATTATACTCCGAGTTTAGTTTGTTTTATATCTACTTGTGTGTTTTCCTGCTGGTTGTGTGTTTCTTCAGCTCTGTGTTCTGTGACTCCACCGGAAACATCCTGCAGGAAAACAACACCATTACCTTTACTAAACTGGCCGACACGTATGAGGCGATCGCAGAGCAGGGGCCCGAAGCCTTTTACAACGGAACCCTCGCAGAGAGCCTCGTCAGGGACATCCGAGATGCAGGTTTTTTATTCACACACACACACACACACACACACACACACACACACACACACACACACACACACACACACACACACACACACACACACACACACACACACACACACACACACACACACACACACACACACACACACACATCTGTAAATATATTCCATTATTTGTTATCTAGACAACAGATGAAATCAAAAGTGTGGCTGCACAATGTGAAAGTTGGGATTTCTGTGGGGTATTACAAAATGCATAAAAAATAAATAAATATAAAACTATTTTGTGGTGGGGAAAGAAAAAAATCTAACATTTTTATATATATATATACACTACCTGACAAAAGTCTTGTTGCCTATCCAAGTTTTAGGAACAACAAATAACTTGACTTCTAGTTGATCATTTGGTATCAGAAGTGGCTTATATGAAAGGCAAATTTTTTTATTATTTCATTAGGACAGTAAGGTCTGACTTTGCTTAGACAAAAGTCTTGTCACTTAACAGAAATAATGTACAGTATAGAATATAAAGCCATGGTGCAGTGGAAAAAGAATGAATATTGTGTCTGACTCCCATGAGCTTGGAGGACTGCATCCATACATCTCTGCAATGACTCAAATCACTTATGAATAAAGTCATCTGGAATGGCAAAGAAAGCGTTCTTGCAGGACTCCCAGAGTTCATCAAGATTTTTTGAATTCAACTTCAATGCCTCCTCCTTCATCTTACCCCAGACATGCTCAATAATGTTCATGTCTGGTGACTGGGCTGGCCAATCCTGAAGCAGCTTGACCTTCTTTGCTTTCAGGAACTCTGATGTGGAGGCTGAAGTATGAGAAGCAGCGCTATCCTGCTGAAGAATTTGCCCTCTCCTGTGGTTTGTAATGTAATGGGCAGCACAAATGTCTTGATACCTCAGGCTGTTGATGTTGCCATCCACTCTCCAGATCTCTCGCACGCCCCCATACTGAATGTAACCCCAAACCATGATTTTTCCTTCACCAAACTTGACTGATTTCTGTGAGAATCTTGGGTCCATGCGGGTTCCAGTAGGTCTTCTGGAGTATTTGTGATGATTGGGATGCAGTTCAACAGATGATTCATCGGAAAAATCGACCTTCTGCCACTTTTCCAAATGATCAACTAGAAGTCAAGTTATTATTTGTTGCTCTTACAACTGGGATTGACGACAAGACTTTTGTCAGGTAGTGTATGTATGTGTGTTTGTGTATGTATACTGTATATACATATATACATAGCATGTGTATGTGTATATATACATGTATATCGATTAATTAATTCTATTATTTATAAGAAAAGAAAAGAGAAAAGAAAGAAGATAATAAATTGTCACCTTGGTTTTGTCTGACATTTTTATCAGAATTTTGATAATTAAGGTATTTATACAGCACATTTCATACACAGGGCGACATGGTGGCTCAGTGGTTAGCCCTGTGGCCTCACAGCAAGAAGGTCGCTGGTTCGAGTCCCGGCTGGGTCAGTTGGCATTTCTGTGTGGAGTTTGCATGTTCTTCCCGTGTTTGTGTGGGTTTCCTCCGGGTGCTCCGGTTTCCCCCACAGTCCAAACACATGCGCTATAGGAGAATTGAATAAACTAAATTGGCTGTAGTGTGTGTGTGTGTGAGAGAATGAGTGTGTATGGGTGTTTCCCAGTACTGGGTTGCGGCTGGAAGGGCATCCGCTGTGTAAAACATAGTGAAGTTTATTCATAAACTAATTTCGAGAGGAGCTCGTGATTATGATTGATAGCAGCTGGTCATGTTGCCGCACAGCAAGAATGTCACTTGCTCAAGCCTTTACCTTTGCCAAGTTGACATTTCTGTGTGGAGTTTGCATGTTCTCCCTGTGTTTGCTTGGGTTTTCCCCGGGCTCTCCAGTTTCCTCCCACAGACCAAAAACATGTAACATAAGTAAATTGACCAAACAAAATCGACACCATAGACAAGCGAGTACTTCAGCAATTTCTCTCCATAATTATTCATAATTCGAATTCGCCTTTATCTCAAGCAGGGGAGTTCTCGAGATCTACCTGAGCTCAAACTCCCCTCGCCCTTCAACGGGAGGGAGCCCCGGGCTCGAGGACCTCATGAGCTCAGGGCTCTCTCCCGGGACAGCATGCCAAATACGCTTCATAATAAACCTCTTGAATGCTGGATAAGTTGGCGGTTCATTCCGCTGTGGCAACTCCTGATGAATAAAGGGACTAAGCCGAAGGAAAATGACTGAATTTCATACACAATGGTAATTCAAAGTACTTATAAATAAGAATAAAAGAAACGTAAAGTACAAGTATAAGAAATATAAACAACAAAAAATAAATGGATTAAAAACTGATAAAAAAATTGATAATTAAATATTTATGAGTCTCAAACTCCAAACCTGATTGACTAAAATGAGAAAAAAAGAGATACATTTAACTGGCCATAATAGTGTTATAATCTCTGCCCTTCTTTCAAGCTTCTGTTGTTCCTCAGGTGTTTTGGTTGATTGATTTCTTAATATTTTACATCCCACTAATTCCTGCATTGTTGCTAATAGTCCTGCAGGCAGAAGTGTTGAAGAGTGACACAAAATCACGTATTAATGACTAAATCAATAACTCAGCAGGTTTGATCTCATTAAGTTGTTCAGTGTTGTGCGTCATGTGGTCATCTGTGTGTGTGTGTTGCAGACGGGATCATAACTTTGGAGGACTTGAGAGATTACAGGCCTTTGCTGGATGAATTTCCTCCTACTGCTGCTGTGGGTGAATTTACTATGGTGACACCAGACGCTCCGTCCAGCGGTCCAGTGCTCACACTCATGCTGAATATCCTCAGTGGTGCGTACAGTACACACTTCAACTCTACACTATATTCTGCAGGTGTTTTTGCGCACAAAAGATCATGTTTTGAGCGCACAAAATGGCTTGTTGCATGCATGTTAACCATTTTGCGTGCAAAAGGTCATGTTTTGAGTGTGCAAAATTTGTTGATGCATATGCGTTAACTATTTTGCGCACAAAAGATCATGTTTTCAGCATGCAAAATGGCTTGTTGATGTGTATTAACCATTTTGTGTGGAAAATATCATGTTTTGAGTGTGCAAAATGGCTTGTTGATGTGCGTTAACTATTTTGAGCATAAAAGATCATGTTTTGAGTGCATAAACTGACTTGTTGATGTGCGTTAACCATTTTGCACGCAAAAGATCATGTTTTGAGTACACAAAATGGCTTGTTGTATGTGCGTTAACTATTTAGCGCACAAAAAGTCATGTTTTGTGTGCTCAAAATGGCTTGTTGCGCGTACGTTAACCATTTTGCTCAAAAAAGATCATGTTTTGAGTGCACAAAATGACTTGTTGTGTGTGCGTTGTTAACCATTTTGCATGCTAAAGATCAAGTGTGCAAAATGGCTTGTTAATGTGCGTTAGCTATATTGCGCACAAAATATCATGTTTTGAGTGCACAAAATGGCTTGTTGCGTGTGTGTTAACTATTTTACATGCAAAAGATCATGTTTTGAGTGCACAAAATGGCTTGTTGTGTGTGCGTTAATCATTTTACGCACAAAAGATCATGTTTTTAATGTGCAAAATGGCTTGTTGATGTGTGATAACCATTTTGCACCCAAAAGATCATGTTTTGAGTGCGCAAAATGACTTGTTGATGTGTGTGTTAACTATATTGCACACAAAAGATCATGTTTTGAGCACATAAACTGACTTATTGATGTGTGTTAACCCTTTTGCAGCAAAATATCATGTTTTGAGTGCACAAAATGGCTTGTTGCGCATACGTTAACTATTTTGTGTGCAAAAGATTAAGTTTTGTGTGTGTAAAATGACTTGATGTGCATTAACTATTTGAGCATAAAAGATCATGTTTTGAGTGCATTAACTGACTTCTTGATGTGCATTAACCATTTTGCGCACAAAAGATCATGTTTTGAGCATCAAAATGGATTGTTGCGTGTGCATTAACTATATTGCACACAAAAGATTATGTTTTGAGTGTGCAAAAATGCTTGTTGCATGTGCGTTAACTATTTTGCGTGCAAAAGACCATGTTTTGAGTGCCGAAATGGCTTTTATTGTGCATTAACTATTTTGTGCACAAAAGATCACGTTTTGAGTGCACAAAATGGCTTTTATTGTGTGTGTGTTAACCATTTTGCGCACAAAAGATCATGTTTTGAGTGCACAAAATGGCTTGTTGCGTGTAAGTTAACTATATTGCGCACAAAAGATCATGTTTTGAGCACATAAACTGACTTATTGATGTGCGTTTTTGAGCATGCAAAATGGCTTGTTAATGTGTGTTAACCATTTTGTGCGCAAAATATCATGTTTTGAGTGCACAAAATGGCTTGTTGATGTACGTTAACTATATTGCGCACAAAAGATTATGTTTTGAGTGCGCAAAATGGCTTATTGCATGGACGTTAACTCTGTTTTGAGGTTTTTGTGGTCCCTTTTGTGCACATGCAATGTCGGCCGACTCGCTCAACAAAAACCCAGTGTTACAATATGACAAAAATCCAGCTAATCTGAATTTAGCAACCATCTGATTGGCTGGCTTGACAACCAATCACAATTTTCTTTGCTTTGCTGATGACCGCTGAAGAGGAATTTAAAGGGAATTTATTATTACCCTTATATTAAATACAGGATAAATTATTCATTTTTAGACTTTTATACTTGACTATTTTGTATATTATTAGTGTTTTCAGTCATGCATTATTATTGTTGCTTTCTCTTAACTTTCATTTTCCTTCGGCTTAGTCCTTTATTCACCAAGGGTCGCCACAGCGGAATGAATCCCTAACTTATCCAGCATATGTTTTACACAGCAGATGCCCTTCCAGCTGTAACCCAGTACTAGGAAACACCCATACACACTCAGTCACACATTTGATTATTCAATTCTCCTATAGTGCATGTGTTTGGACTGTGGGGGAAACCGGAGCACCCGGAGGAAACCCACGCCAACACAGGGAGAACATGCAAACTCCACACAGAAATGCCAACTGACCCAGCTGGGACTTAAACCAGCGACCTTCTTGCTGTGAGGCGACAGTACTAACCACTGAGCCACTCTCTTAACTTTCATTTCTGGACAATATTTTTGCATTCGCACACAAAAGGGACCACAAAAACCTCAAAACTGAGTTCACGTATGCACAACAATTCATTTTGTGCACTCACAGCAGACACAGATATTTTGCATGCAGAATTGTGGTGCAAATATAACTGTAAGAGAACACGCTTTGGAAAAAAACATTTTCGGCAGTCACAGACATTCACATTCGGATGCAATTAGATTTCTCATAGGACTGCTGAGTTTGTGGAGTAGATAGATCATTTGCTCGGGAATTTTAAGAGAGGTTGTGTGAGTAAAAGACAGATATGGAAGATTCAGACGGGATTAAAGTCTTGCACATTCACAGACGATAACCCTACAAAATAATTGCACAAAATGTCATGCTTTTCAATAGCTTCCAATTGATGGTGAATTACAGGAGCATCATTAATCAATCTTTAATGCTCTTAATAATTTCCTCATGTGTATCGCAGTCAGACGAGGATGAAACTCTTCTCCACCGTGAGCTATTAAAATCCCTCCACCCTTCACTCGGCCGCTCGTCCTGCTGTCTCCCACACAACGATAACGTGGGCTGTTTGCCACTAATTGGACACAAACCAAGCATGGAAAAAAAATCCATGCGGTCGGTGTGTGTTTGCGACCCTTTGCTTTGGGTGTCCTCCAGCGGGGAAACTCTGAAGCCGCTTGTCGTCTGAGATTCATGTCTTGTTCTTTCTCAAACACCCACTCGGTGGCTTTACTGATCAGATATTTAGTCATTAAGTCGCTGCCAGACAGGCCACGGCTGTCGATAAACACTGTTAGCGCTCGCTTTTTTTTTCACTTCATAATATAGCTGTGGGCAGAAGTTATGAAACTACTTCCGTGCTGAATCGCTCATTATTGTTCATTTATTTTATACAGTCACGTCTAGCATGAATGAGCAATCAGGAGAGTTTTTTGAGTTTTTTTGACGCTTTTTGACCGGTCAGTTGTCTAGCGTTAAAATAATAGCTAACTTAAAAATTAATATAATGTCTTCAATTTGGCAAAATATGCCAAAAATCATTCGAATATTAAGTAAAGATCATGATCATTAAGATATTTAGTAAATTTCCTATCATAAATATATATTAAACACTTTAGAATAATAATGTGCATAGCTAAGAATTTCATTTAGATGGCTTTAAAGGCAATTTTCACAATATTTATTTATAAAATATTTATATTTTTAAACTCATAGGACCCTGTTATGCACCCCAGTGCAATACAGGGCCATGTGCGACACAAGTGTTTATGGCTAGTTTCAGCCTCATCTTCATGTCCGGTACCATTTGTTTAAATAGCAAATACATTTGCACTCATTTGTGTGCCCATGGATGTGCTGGTCTGAAAAGGAGGTGTGTTAAGGGACATTGCACGATGTGTTGACGCCTTGCTGTTTTAAGGAAGCTGAAACAGACCGCACCATTGACCAACTAAAAGCTGCTCTATAAGGTCAATGGCATTTTTTGGTTATTTAAAGAGCGTGTAAGTGATAGGCGGGTCCAAAATGTGTGTATAGTTGCTTATTACACACACAGGGATGCGCAGCAGCACACAAATAACTTTAAATATGAAAAATTAAAGGGTTAAAATGTTAAAGATTATCATTGTCTACATAAACATAAATATCGCTACTCCCTCTTAAAGGGAATGGGAGATGAGACTCTGATTGGTTAAATGAACAATATGCCCAAAACACACCTATAACTCATATAAGGACAACCTTTTAGACCATGCTCTGGGTGCACCGACAGTTTTTCCCATCCAAAGCTTATTTATTTTTCAGCAATCTCAAACATTGGCACCTATGACTGGTTTTACAGTCACATTTTTTTTATTTTTATGCAATATTTATCCAATAATTAGTCACTTATTCATCAGGGGTCGCCACAGCAGAATGAACCGCCAACTTATCCAGCATATGTTTTACACAGCGGATGCCCTTCCAGCTGCAACCCATCACTGGGAAACATCCATACACACTCATTCACACACATACACTACGGTCAATTTAGTTTATTCAATTTGCCTATAGCGCATGTGTTTGGACTGTGGGGGAAACCGGAGCACCCGGAGGAAACCCACGCCAACACGGGGAGAACATGCAAACTCCACACAGAAATGCCAACTGGCCCAGCTGGGACTCAAACCAGCGACCTTCTTGCTGTGAGGCGACAGTGCTAATTACTGAGCCACTGTGTCACCCCGGATTAGAATGTTAAAGATTATTATTCATTCATTCATTTTCTTTTCGGCTTAGTCCCTTTATTAATCTGGGGTTGCCACAGCAGAATGAACCGCCAACTTATCCACCATATGTTTTACGCAGCGGATGCCCTTCCAGCTGCAACCCATCACTGGGAAACATCCATACACACTCATTCACACACATACACTACGGACAATTTAGCCTACCCAATTCACCTATACCACGTCTTTGGACTTGTGGGGGAAACCGGAGTACCCGGAGGAAACCCACGCGAACACGGGGAGAACATGCAAACTCCACACAGAAACGCCAACTGACCCAGCCGAGGCTCGAACCAGCGACCTTCTTTCTGTGAGGCGAACGTGCTACCCACTGCGCCACCGTGCAGCCCAAGATTATTACATAAATATAAATACCTCTACCCTCTTAAAGAAATGGGAGATGAGATTGGTTTAATCCATGTTACGCCCAAAACACACTCATAACTCAATAAAAGAATAAGGACAACTCTTTTAGAGCATGTGCTGTGTGCACCCACACATCTTTTTTCCCCATCTTTCCATCCAAAGCTAATTTACTCAGTAATTTCAATGTCAGTTTCAATAATTTAATATTTATTCCATTATTATAACTTTATTTTAGTTACTGAAAATAAAATTCAGGCACTTAAACTGGGTCAGTTGTCAATCACTAAAATAAGTTGTATGTTTATATTTTAGTATTATTAGATTTATGTATTCGTCTTTTGTGTAACCGAGCTGTTGTTGTGTTTCCTCAGGTTATTCCTTAGGTCCAGACAGTGTCTCCTCCACTGAGAAGAAAATCCTCACTTATCATCGAATAGTAGAGGCCTTTCGTTTCGCTTACGCCAAGAGGAGCGTCTTGGGGGATCCACAGTTCCTCAATATCTCCGACGTAAGTCATGTCATGTACAAAAGCAAAGTGGAGTATGTACGCAAACACTGAAACTGAACAAAACGGCTTTAACATTTGTACACCAGCTTGGGTTTTGTAGATGCTACAGATATGACACTCTTGTTTTTCTGAAACGGCAAAAAAAAGAACCAGGAGACTTTGTTTACAAGACAGAACCGATGTCATAAAACCTAGTTTAAGCTTTAAAGTCCTCATGAAGCTGAAGTTGCAGAGACTTTTATTTCAGTATGTTGATGTACTTCCAACTGAAACTAAATATTGAGTAGAGAGCGGGGCTTTCTCTTTATATGTAATATTGTGACTGAAGAATAACAATGTGCGCTAGCAAAATAAACATTTTAAATTTAGATATTACATAAACTTTAACTCAATTTTGACTTAATGTGTGTAAATGTTATTGCACTGCCTTTGTAGGGCCATATAGTTAAAGGGTAATTTCATACAGAACATTTCAGAGACTTTAAACATCATTTAGTCACCCTTATGTGAATCACAAAAACAAATAATTGAAATAATTAAATATTTAAAAAAAATCATTTAAATTGTCTGTTGTTTCTTTGTTTGCTTATATATTTATTTGTACATATTTGTAATTTTTACATTTTTTATATTTGCATTTTAATTTTAGTTTCAAATGAAATTTAGTCTCGTGCACATTTTAAAATATTTTCATTGTAACAAATGGTCGGGGTGACAACAGAGTTGAGGGTCCAAAGGCAGTTTATTTACAACTAGGTCAGGCAGGCGCAAAACAGGAGCAAATGGTACCATGGGGTAGAGATGGCTGATGTGAAACTGACGTGTCGAGATCCCTGAGCGCAAGTGTTTCAAAACGCTGCACAGAAGCATGATCCGTAACACCCAGGTCACGTGACTAAGGTGATTCAATGCATCGATCACTTCAGAAGCGCATCGAGACCTGGTGAATCTGCGTTTGACTGACAGGGTCAGAGATGTAGCCTAGTGGACCGTGTGTGCGCAGCGTAACTGTGCTGCAAATGGCCCGAGTTCGAATCCCAACTTGTACAAGTACTCTGAAATTATGACTTGATGTATTTTAATAATGTTACTTTTTTTATGACCAAAACAAGACATTATTTACATTTGTTCATTCGGATGTCAGACCAATGTTAAAACAAAACACGTTACAAGAACAGAGCATTTAAGAACTAACATCTATAGCTGCATCATCCTGGATTCGGACCCTTTATTTCGTAATGATAGTCTGGAACTCTCACTGCTTCACTAAATCACTTGAAGCCTCAATTGTACAACGTGGGGTTTAATACCTCAATTTGCGTAACTGTTTCTTTGCTGAAGCTGTTCCAGAGCAATATATAAAAATGACCACTAGGTGTCACTGTAGAGATGGGTTTCGAAAAGTTTCGAAGCTTCAACACATTTGTATTGACTGTTTCAGTGTTTCATGAAGCCTCCCTTTGCCCACCACTATCATGGGGATAATCCAAAAGCGTAGTCATGGTCACAGGCAAAGAGGTCGGTGGAGGCGGCAAACAGCATAAACAATTAAACAAGGCAAGGATCAAAAGGCACGGCAAGGCTAGACAGGAATAACGCTTGGTAATGTTACAGGTGAACAAGATTCGGCCCTGTGTGTGTGCGCAAGTGTGGTGTATAAATAGTCCCGGATATCAGTCCATGATGATTTACCAGCTGTGTGTGTGTAATCAGGGGGGATCAGGAGCTGGTGTGTGTGAGGTGCATGATGGTATTTGCAGTCCAGTTCAGTGACAGATGTGCAGTTCTCCAGCGATCTGCCAGGATTAGATCGCTGGTGATCATGACATTCATATAGCTTTAAATTCATTTTTTGGTTGTCTTTATTGTATTTGAATAATTTTAGAAGATTTAATTAGTTACCTATGCAGCATTCATACATTTTATAAAGCTTTTTAAAGTGAATAAAACATTTGAGTGTATTAAAAATATTAATCATCATTTAGGGCGTCATGGTGGCGCAGTGGGTAGCACAATCGCCTCACAGCAAGAAGGTAGCCGGTTCGATGCCCGGCTGGTTCAGTTGGCATTTCTGTATGGAGTTTGCATGTTCTCCCCCTGTTCGCGTGGGTTTCCTCCGGGTGCTCCAGTGTCCCCCACAGTCCAAAGACATGCGGTACAGGTGAATTGAATAATCTAAATTGGCCATAGAGTATGAGTGTGAATTCAAGAGTGTATGGGTGTTTCCCAGTGATGGGTTGCAGCTGGAAGGGCATCCGCTGCGTAAAACATATGCTGGATAAGTTGGCGGTTCATTCCGCTGTGGCGAACCCTGATGAATAAAGGGACTAAGCCAAAATGAATGAATGAATAATCATCATTTAAATCTATTATAGCTTCTCTTTTCGGTTGAACACAAAAGAAGATATTTTGAAGAATGTTAAAAACTGGTAATCCATTGACTTCCATAGTATTTTTTACCTACTATGAAAGTCAGCGGGTAGAGTAGAATCTCTAAAGCACAGTGTAAATGCGTTATGTGAATGTAAAAATATATCTCCATCAGCTGTTCAGATTGACACACGTTCATCTCACTCTCTCTCTCTCTCTCTCTCTCTCTCTCTGTCAGCTGTGATCTAAGCCGTCATTGAATCTCACACTAATCACAGAGCATGAAAATAGCGTGCTATTGAGCGCCGGCCGTTTGATCCACTGTAGGTTATTGTGCCGCAGTAATGATCTGCTTTCCTCCTGCTTCTCAGTTCATCCAGAACATCACCTCCAAAGGCTACGCTGACATGATCCGCCTCAAGATCACAGATAACAGCACGCAGCAGGAGAGCTTCTACGAGCCCGAGTTTTACCTTCCCGGAAACCACGGTACATCACATGTTTCGGTGGTGGCGGAGGACGGCAGTGCGGTCGCCGCTACCAGCACCATCAATACATAGTGAGTTAAAGTCAGCATGAATTAAAAGATTTATTTCAGTATGTTGATGTCTTTCCAATTGAAACAGAATATTGAGTAGGGGCGGGGCTTTTTTCTTGTGCATCATTCCCTTATAGCAAACTAAAAGTATGAGGGGCGTGGCTAAGAATATTGTGGCTGAATTATGTGGTTGACAATTATATTGTCACAGCAAGAAAGTCGCAGGTTCAAGTTCAAGTCCCGGCTGGGCCAGTTGGCATTTCTGTGTGGAGTTTGCATGTTCTCCCCGTGTTGGTGTGGGTTTCCTCCGGGTGCTCCGGTTTCCCCCACAGTCCAAACACATGCGCTATAGGTGAATTGGGTAAACTAAATTAACCGTAGTGTATGAGTGTTTGTGTGTGTGAATGAGTGTGTATGGGTGTTTCCCAGTGATGGGTTGCAGCTGGAAGGGCATCCGCTGCGTAAAATATGCTGGAATAGTTGGCGGTTCATTCCGCTGTGGCGACCCCTGATAAATAAGGGACTAAGCCGAAGGAAAATGAATGAATGAATGAATGTTTTTTAATGTCTTTCTCTTCCTCCAGCTTTGGCTCAAAGTTGATGTCAAAGTCGACAGGTATTTTACTGAACAACGAGATGGACGACTTCAGCTCTCCATTGATCACCAACAACTTTGGGGTTCCTCCTTCTCCAAACAACTTCATTGTCCCACGTGAGGAAACATGATCACAGCATTAGCAATACTAGCATACTAATACTACTCTTACTGTATATACACTAAAAACCAACAGAGACTAGTAAGAATATGTCACTTTTAACTGATATCTATTATTTATTAAATTATGTTTCTAGATATTTGAATTTGTTTTGTTTTATTCAAATTGCTTTATCAATTTTGAACGTTTTATTTTAAATGATAAAATTTTACTGTTATTCTAAACTGTTTTATGTCTGTATCTTTTTTGTGTAAAGCGCTTTGAGAATTAAGTTTTAAAGGCGCTATATAAAAATAAATTATTATTATTAATCTATTTATTTATTTATCAATTCATTCATTCATTTATTATATATACACCTATTTCTTCACGCAAAATTTTTAATTACTATTGTAAAAGAGCTACACACTACAGTCTATAGCTCAAATGTGAGCCTGGACTGAATAAAACAGTTTATGTTGCATAGTTATTTTTTGGTAATATCCAAAAATGCATTGTATTGTATCATGTAAAGATCATCTTTGACTCATTTAAGACTTATTTAAATGTCCTATTTTAAATATATCAAATCTTAATTTTTTTTGTTAGTAATAAGTTTGTACATGTGACACGGTGGCTCAGTGGTTAGCACTGTCGCCTCACAGCAAGGTTGCTGGTTCAAATCCCAGCTGGGCCAGTTGGCATTTCTGTGTGGAGTTTGCATGTTCTCCCTGTGTTGGCGTGGGTTTCCTCCGGGTGCTCCGGTTTCCCCCACAGTCCAAACACATGCGCTATAGGTGAATTGGATGTACTAAATTGACCGTAGTGCATGAGTGTGTGTGTGTGTGAACATGAGTGTGTAAGGGTGTTTTCCAGTACTGGGTTGTGGCTGGAAGAGCATCCGCTGTGTAAAACATATGCCGGAATAGTTGGCGGTTCATTCCGCTGTGGCGACCCCTGATAAATAAGGGACTAAGCCGAAGGAAAAGGAATGAATGAATAATGATACTCATAGATCTTACGTTATGTTGTTTAAATCAGATTTTCACAAACATTGAGCAAGTAAACTGCATATATACAGTACTTTATTATCCACAATCATGAATCTGAGCGCATCTCTGAAGATGTGGCTGTAATTGTTTGTAACCCTGTTGCTTCTCAGATAAAAGGCCCATGTCTTCAATGTGTCCTGCAATCCTGCTGGACAAAAACAATAAGGTTAAAATGGTGGTGGGAGCATCTGGAGGAACAAAGATCACCACAGGAGTGGCTCAGGTGGGTTTTCACTTCATTGCAGTCTTCTGAAAAACTGAAAATGTCAAAAGAAGTGGCTCAGAAGAAGGTGCTGACAAGAAAAATAGATGTGCGCTGCGCTTTTTATGTCGCTAGCCAACCACTGAATCAGCTTTATATTGTGTGCGAGCGCTGCTGTTGATATTGTTAGAATTGTTACATTTAATAATATTGTGGGGCAGCACGGTGGTGCAGTGGGTAGCACAATCGCCTCACAGCAGGAAGGTCGCTGGTTCGAGCCCCGGCTGGGTCAGTTGGCATTTCTGTGTGGAGTTTGCATGTTCTCCCCGTGTTGGCGTGGGTTTCCTCCGGGTGCTCCGACAAGTCCAAAGACATGTGGTACAGGTGAATGAAATAAGCTAAATTGTCCGTAGTGTAAGTGTGTGAATGAGAGTGTATGGATGTTTAACAGTGATGGGTTGCAGCTGGAAGGGCATCCGCTGCGTAAAACATATGCTGGATAAGTTGGCGGTTCATTCCGCTGTGGCGACCCCAGATTAATAAAGGGACTAAGCCGAAGGAAAATGAATGAAAATAAATAATATTGTGATATTCATGATTTGTTCAGTTCAATTCAATTCAAGTTTATTTGTGTAGCAAATTCGGAAAAGTTAAGGTTATAGTTACCATAACTTTATTAGTTACTAATACCTTTAACTAGTAACTAATAGTTTTTAACAGTTAAAGTTATTGTATATAAACATAGTTAACCTGCAGTTATAGGTGATGTCTATGTGTACATGTAGAGCCTAGTTTCTCTCAAGTTTTTTTTTTCCCTTCACTTCGTCAATTGGTGAAGTTTTTTTTCCTCGCCACTGTCGCCACTGGCTTGCTTGGATCGGGACTTGTGGAGCTGCACTTCGGTGGATTTGCTCTACAGTGTTTGAACTTTCAGCAGTGAAATTTAAACCACACTGAACTAAACTACACTGAACTTCAACTCTAAAATCTGGACTCTACTAGAACTATGTTAAGCTGCTTTGACACAATCTATATTGTGAAAAGTGCTATATAAATAAACATGAATTGAATTGAACATGTTCAATGAAGTGTATTTGTGAAGTCATACAGCTCTGGATAACTCGAAATAGTGACCACTAGTCTCTAATACATCTTTGGAAGTCTCCGTCATCGTCTTGACAACACAAACACTGTTGTCACCTCAACAGAAACCCCACCTCTGCTTTCATTTGAGTAGAGAATGAATAAAGACGTGACTGACGTAGCTCGCTTTTTTAGCTCAGAGTAGACTTTTTCCAACTGCAGGCGCACAGAGCGCAACGACAAAAACACGAGGTGAAGCAGGCGGTTAAATCATTCATTTTTCTTTTTTTGCATAATAGGTCTCTTTAAAGATCATATATGTAGTTTAACATCATTTACATTTTTGGGGTTGTAAAAGCACATCTACAACTACTTCAGATTTTCTGCCACAGAATGAGTGCTTATTAATTCTTAAAACGATTCATATTTTTTGCCAATAATTGTTTTATTTCAGTAATATTTTCAGTGACTTTTTCTAGTTTCAGTAATGCCGAGTTCAGACTGCATGATTTTAGCCCTGATTTTTGACTCGCCGACAGGTTTTGAGAAATTGTGGACAAATGCCTGAAATCACAAAAAAATCACACAGTGTGAACTATCAAAGACACGATCTGAGAGAATCGCAGATGAGTCGCCGACACCCGTCACATATTTGGCGTGCTAAATATCTGGAGCTGTTGACGATTCAAAATCATGCCGTGTGAAATGTGTTCTGACTGAAAATAACATCAGTGATCACCTACAGCCAATGAGAGAGCAGCATCCACTAGTATGAGTATTTGCAGGCCCACGGGAGGTTGGGGGAGGAGTTAAAAGTGTGTATGTTCTGTCTATTTGGACCCAAGAAATGAAGAAAAAACTAGTGGAAATTTGGCAGCAGCACCCGTGTCTGTTTGACGTGTTGTCTGAGCAATACCACAGCCAGGTAGACAAAGAGAAATTGCTAATTCCCTTCAAAGGCCAGGTGAGCAAAATAAGTACATTTTCTACCCCACTAAAGGCTTCTTACTCATTATGTAGTTAATAACAAAAGATATACTATGTGACCTTGCGTTGTTTCCATGTCACTTCTCGCGTGTGTTTGGTTGTGAGACGTAGTTTGCGGACTGAGACAAAGTTGTCAGCGATTCTTTCTAAGTCATGCAGTGTGAAACCCCATCACCGATCCATCCTACAGTGTGTACACAGCAGCGATGAAACGCTACCCCAGAAAGTCACGCAGTGTGAAAACATCCGTGACGCGACTACTTTAAAAATCGTGCTGTCTGAATTCGGCATTAGCTCTAGTTTTTCATTTATTGTGCATTTTGTTAATGAAAATGTTTTTTGGCCAATATTTTCAGTCTTAGTGTCATTTAATAAAATAACAGTTCAGACTTTATGAACTCAACATATAACTTTTTCTCTGCGCAGGTGATATTAAACACACTGTTCTTCCAATATGATCTGAAGAAAGCAATAGCAGAAGCAAGAGTTCACAATCAGCTCAGTCCAAACACCACGCAGGTGGAGCAGAGCTTTGACAAGGTGAGTTCAGTAATGGATGCAAGTGCAGTTTTCAGGAATATGATAAGATAAGGAATGGCTGAGGTAATATTACATATACATGTGCTCTGTGTTGTCGGCGATTGTTTAACTGGTTTATGTCACAGTTGTTTATTATGGCTTCAATGTACTCAAACTTCAAACTTTTGGATCCAATGTACTCAAACTTTTGACCGCCAGCTAGCTCTCTGCAACTCTCACATGGTCGCCCACTGAAGCTAAGCAGGGCTGTGCCCGGTCAGTACCTGGATGGGAGACCATATAGGAAAGCTAGGTTGCTGCCGGAAGTGGTGTTAGTGAGGCCAGCAGGGGGCTGTGCTCTGTGTGGGTCCTAACGCCCCAGTATATTGATTGGGATCAGTGAGTGCCGTCTTTCGGATGAGATGTTAAACCGAGGTCCTGACTCTCTATAATCATTAAAAATCCCAGGATGTCCTTCGACATCGGTTTAACCTCGGCATCCTGGCCAAAATCTGCCCACTGGCCTCTGTCCATCATGGCCTCCTAACCATCCCCATATTATAATTGGCTTCATTAATTGGCACCAATCAGCTGGTGTGCGGTCTGGTGCAATATGGCTGCTGTCGTGTCATCCAGGTGGATGCTGCACACTGGTGGTGGATGAGGAGATTCCCCCCAATGTGTAAAGCGCTTTGAGTGTCGAGTGTTATTATTATAAACTTATCAATTCATAACTAGTCAGGTCAAATGATGCTGTAGTATATTATGTGCTTTACAATATCTAATAGCTTTATAATAGATTTACAATATAGGGTAAAACTCATAAATTTTCTCCATAGTTTTTTTTTTAATTGATTTGATTTATTATGATTTGAACTTTATATTATTTGTGTTATTTTCAAACCATACAGACGAATATCAATTATAGAGCATTAACATTTAAACACAACATTAAAAGGAAAATAATAATGCCACATAAATGTATGTGTATATTAAATAATAAGTGTAAAATGTAAATTAGTACACAAACCAAATTAAACTAAAACAAAACGCACACACACACAAAACAAAAAAGAAAAGAAAAAGGGAGGGGGGGGGGGGGGGTTTGCTAATATCATAGCCATTATTGTTTCATCTTGCTATGTGTTTGCTATTATTATCGGTCACAGAAATGCAAAAAGTTTCTCAATTATTAAAATAAACTTAAGGGAAACAGTCACAGGTTGTTGTCGAATGTATATGCGATTATATATTTGCTGAACCCATCTTCTTGTATTAATTCAATTGTGTTGAATAATATTGATGTTAAATTTAAAGGCTTAACTAGGTTAATAAGGGTAATTCATTAGGCAAGTCATTGTATAACAGTGGTTTGTTCTGTAGACAATCGAAAAAATTGAATAATTTCTTAAGGCGGCTAATAATATTATTAATAAACAAAAACTGAAGTAAAACCTCTTTTATTCCAGGCAAACTAAAAGAAATACAAGTTTTTCTAAAAGAAAAAATATAAAAGGAAATAATGTGAATATGACCTTGCTAATAATGATGATGATGATGATGATGATGATGATGATAATATAATCAGTGCTGGGTGAATTACTTAAAAAGTAATTAATTACTAATTACGTAGTTAAAATTGTATTTGAAAAATAATTTAATTACTCAATAAGTACTCAATACTATTTAAAATTCCTATAAATTTCAATGTATAGGCAAAATAAACTATTTTAATTCTTTGAATTTGAGTCAAAACAGGGCCTTTAGCTTTATTAAAAATGAAATACTTAAGAAAAGTTAAACAGTATATGTATCAAAACATGAAACATCAAAGACACCATAATTTATACATGCATATATTGTCGTCAATTTCTTATTGTAATCATCAGCTTGATAAATGTGACCTTTTTTAGTTGAACAATAGAATTATTCAGCAAAATATATTTGTATAGCAAATTAATTTTCTCTGAATCAAGATCATTATATGGACAGAATCTTTAGACTTTTGTTTTGCTATGTCTGCTATTTTTTGCTAAATCTGCAGATTTATGCAGAATGATTTGCAGAGTACTGTAATTAAAAACGTAACAATTAAAAAAAAACGTTTCAACTTTTATTTAAGGTTTTCAAAGCAAATGCAATTAGAACCAATTGTTTGGTAAACAAAGTCTCTCAAATAACACTACTAAAAAGATATACTATATATAATATAAAATATTACTTTAAAAACTGTATTGTACATAAATAAATCTAAACATTTGCATATTCAATAATATTACTAAAATAAAAATATACAAAAATCTATAAATATATATGTTACGGTCCCTAATTTAAATACGACTCGTGATCCTAAGACAACGTAACATAAATTAACAACGGCCATGTATTAACATAACCAGCCAAAACAATTCAAAATGACAAGAGATGGGGAGCCCAACAACATAATAAATAACAACCAAACAAACCTAAAGCAGGTTGGAACTCCCCACTCCAAACAAATATCAAAAGGAAAGTATAAAGGAGACAACAATAAAGCCGTCAAAAACTGTGGTGTCGTGGAGGAATGAGGGATCCGAAGAAGTCCGCTTCCATCCATTTTAAAGGCCTGACGCCACCAAATCAACCATTAGAAAACTGAAAAGGGAAAAAAAACAAACAAGATCAATTGAGAGTAATAATTATGGGCAGGAGTGAACGCCACACACAACAATATATATTTACATGCATTTGCTTAAGTAAATAAATAGACTCAATTGTGGGCAAAAAATCTGCGGATTTCTGCCGGCGCACATTTGTGTTCGCCTTATTATAAGTAATTGAAATTAGATTACCTAAAAAAGAAAAGCAATATCTTAATTTACTTTTTCAGTGGAAAAGTCATTCAATTACAGTAACTGCACTGTAAAAAATGTGAAGACAAACGTCAAGACAAAAAATTTTTTTATGTTGCTTTAACTTCTTTTAATATGTTTATCCGGTTTCAACTCAATTTATTTTAAGCCATGCAGAGATTAACTTAATATTGTTAGTCAGTTTGACTGATGTAAGTTGAGATGACCAGAAAAGTTTATTTGATTTTAAAAAATTTAAGGCAGCAAGATATTTTTTACAGTGTAGTTACTTTGTGACTAAATACACACAACACTTTATATAAAATTAATAATAGAGCCCTTTCTTTGAATTAACAAGTTTGTTCTTTGGTTTCACTTGAATCGAACTTCTCAACATTTGTTTTTTCTCAGTGTTTTAGTAAACAAACAACCTCTTTCTTGATATTTTATTCTGTGCTTTTTGGCTACGTTCAACCCACTCACTGTTCAACCCACAGGCCGTTTTGGAGGGTCTTGCTGAGAAGAATCATTTCACAGAAGTCTTCACTTCTATGGGCGCAGTGGTTCAGGCCGTGGCACGGTACAGTGAGGGTCTCAGCGCTGAGTCAGACCCCCGAAAGGGGGGATATGCAGCCGGATACTAACATCCAAATGTCCAGTCCAGCCGGAGGCAATGAAGACGCTGCTTTTAGACCCGGAGGAGGCTTTTTTTACCCCCATGCTGCTCTCAAACAACCAAGTGCCTCTATCAGAGATCCGAACGGCCAGTGAGTTCTGGATGAATAAACACTCTGGTGGTCTTGAGCTCTGCACACTCCACCTTTAGTGAATCAGGGAAAACTTGATTTTGAATTAGTGTTGTGCAATATTTATTGTCTAGAATGCACGACAGAATTTAGTTTTAATAATGTGCGATCTGACACTCACACTGTAAAAAATATCCTTAAATTAGCAGTTTTCTTTATTTTGTGATTCATGTTTTTATTTTTTATTTATTTATGCTTTTAAATTGTATTATGGGACCTTGAAAAGTTGGAAAAAAAGACTTTTATTAACATTTTAAATAGTTTAAGGTGATATATTGTCTGGTGTTGGTGTTGTATATTACGCTACAGAAACCTTGTAATAAACCGCCAGTACATTTTCTGTTATTTTACAGACTTATTCCTCTAGATATTATTTCTTATACATTATATTATTTCAAACGACTAAAATGTCAATAAAAGTCACTTTGTTAAACTGCAGAGTTGAATTTTCAACATCAGATGATCAACATCCTATAATGTTGGCAGCTAGCTGTCTGCAACTCTCACATGGTCGCCCACTGAAGCTAAGCAGGGCTGTGCCCGGTCAGTACCTGGATGGGAGACCCAAGTGAAAGCTAGGTTGCTGCCGGAGGTGGTGTTAGTGAGACCAGCAGGGGGCGATCAACCTGCAGTCTGTGTGGGTCCTAACGCCCCAGTATAGTGAAGGGGATTCTATACTGCTCAGTGAGTGCTGTCTTTCAGATGATACGTTAAACCGAGGTCCTGACTCTCTGTGGTCGTTCGAAAAAGAGTAGTGGTTTAACCCAGGCATCCTGGCCAAATTTGCCTACTGGCCTCTGTCCATCATGGCCTCCTAACCATCCCCAAATCACTCTGTCTCCTCTCCACCAATCAGCTACTGTGTGTAGTCTGACGTAATATTGCTGCCGTCGCGTCATCCATGTGGATGCTGCACACTGGTGGTGGATGAGGAGATTCCCCCCAAAAATCTATAAAGTGCTTTGAGTATCCAGAAAAGAGCTATATAAATGTAAGATTTATTATTATTATCATTATACTGCAATTCACAACCGTAAATAAATGGAAAACACAAAATACAGGAACTGTTAATTAATATATGTGTTTTACAGTGCATAGGGGCTGTTTACTCCAGGTCACTTAATATTTTTTATCTGATTATGAAAATGGTTCCATTTACATTTGGCCATATATGAATGCATTTAAAATCCTGTGCTATATGCAGATTTAACGAAGTTAGACCAAAGATATTTTTATATGAGAAGAAAAATGCAATGGTTAATATATCTGCTCTAGCAAAGGAAGCCCCGCCTTCAAGTAAAGCAGCCAGTCATCGATCACTATAGATTCTCTGGGTAGGGGCTTGATTCAGACGTGTGTTTTTATGACAGTTTCTGCAGCTTCATTATTATGAACCCTCTGGAGTCAGCAAATGCACTGGAATCTCAGCGAATATTTGCCTCACATACATGAAAAATACATCTACATAAAGCTTGAAATCTCTACTTTTAAATGAAGAACTACACTTGCAAACAAATGTTCTCTGGTTTTGTAATCTGTGTGAAAGTAAAACAAGGTAAAATATGTCCTGTCTGACCTCATGAATTGCTGCCTCCGCCATTCAAATAGTATGACGGCAAACGCTTGAATGCCCAAAAACCTGTAAACAAAGAGGTTGCTGTCATTTTGGGAGGTGATTTGCTGTCAAGAATAAGTTACTGTATACTACATAAGGAATAAGGAATTACTAAGACCACGATTAAATAGCCACTGAGTGAAATGAAGGCACTTCAAATGATGACAGAATTCTCATATTTTTGTAGCTTTCACTCTAAAAAGCTTAAAGAGGACCAATTATGCCCATTTTTACAAGACGTAAAATAAGTCTCTGATGTCCCTAGAGTGTGTGTGTGACATTTCAGCTCAAAATAATACACAAATAATGTTTTATAACTCTTTGAAACTGACCCTTTTAGGCTTTGATCCAAATTGTGCCATTTTGGTGACTGTCGCTTTAAATTCAAATGAGATTGTGTTCTTTTCAAAAGAGGGCGGAGCTACAAATTCGTCAGCATAGTGGCAGATTCAAAAACAAGACTAGCGTCCTATGCTAATGAGGGAGAGATGGTCACTAGTGGACTGGGCTTTCCCCCTCTGATGACACGTACAAAGGGAGAATGTCAATCAAAGTGTTTCTGCAGACTGTTTTTATCAAGTCGGATTATAAACAAACACAATTAATACATTTTTAGCATTAAAAGCTGCTTATATTCACACACTGCAGACACAACTGTGTTTAAACCCCTTATAAAAGTGATTTTTGCATAATAGCTCCCATTTAATTAATGTATTTCAATTTCAGGTTCGCAAAAGTGTAGACAGCGCCCTCTAGTGGATTTGCCATCTAAAATGTGCAACAAAATGTACCCGGAGCAATGTATTTTATGTTTAAAAAAAGTAGGCTGAGGCACATAATTCCTACGAGCCTGAGCTGAATATTGCACACCTCTAATTCAAAATACACTCGATGTACAGATAAAATACCCATGATGTTCCTATGCAGAAGTACTTATTTCTGCAGATTAACATGTCATAATGATCATTTTGAACTTTCTAGCGTGTCTTCTGTTCGTATTGAGATTTACATCCTGGCAAGTGGATATTTTTTGCTAGACTTAGCAGGAGTGTCTCAGGGGATGAAGTTTTAATCAAGCCTCTAATAAGAGCTGAAGCGTGAACAAGAGTTGAAATGCTGGTGTTAAGGTCCCTGGAGTATGTATGTGGTCCTGCCCACAGGCACCGGCCCGACATCAAGCAGCATTGCTTATGCAAGGAGTTTTTGGGCGACAGAGAAAAATCACATAAACAGACCCTAATTACACTTTCAAACTTTGGCTGTACTGAACTGTAGGAGGTTAAGTTATACACGTTTGTTGTCATGCATATTTTATATTATCAGAGGAAGCTGCATATGACTGAGAGATGGACAAAAGAAAGATTTATAGTGTTTATATTTTGAATTGTGAATATATTTATCAAGATATATAAGAAATATATTTCTCAAGATCTAAAAACATACATTTGAGTATAAGAAACCTATAATGGTATTTGTGAAGTATATGGAATAAGTGACTAAATTAAAAATGGCATCCAAAAGCATGAATTACTACTACAGTTGAAGAAAACTGGCATAATGCATAAATAAACAGGTTATTTTAATTTTATTTATTTTAAATGAAACCATTTTTGGATTAAAATAAACAATTTAAGGGCATCACGGTGGCGCAGTGGGTAGCTCGATCGCCTCACAGCAAGAAGGTCGCTGGTTTGAGCCTCGGCTGGGTCAGTTGGCATTTCTGTGTGGAGTTTGCATGTCCTCCCCGTGATCGCGTGGGTTTCCTCCGGGTGCTCCGGTTTCCCCCACAGTCCAAAGACATGTGGTATAGGTGAATTGAAGAAACTAAATTGTCAGTAGTGTAATACAAGAGTGTGTGGGTGTTTCCCAGTGTTGGGTTGCAGCTGGAAGGGCATCTGCTGCTGTAAAACATATGTTGGAATAGTTGCCGGTTCATTCTGCTGTTGCGACCCTTGATTAATAAAGTGAAGTGAAGTGAAGTGAAGTGAAGTGTAGTGTGGC
>CAIGQV010018202.1:1950346-1963438 GCA_903798115.1 Danio jaintianensis
GTTGGCATGAAATAGACCCAGATTTCGGTAAAAACCCAAATAATTCAAACATGCAAATAAAACAAAACTTAAAAATTAAATAAAAGTTAGGCTTAGTTATTCAATTTAATTCATCTTTATTTCTATATTTTATTTCTCATTTTATTTCTCCTTTACAATGTAGATTGTGTCAAAGCAGCTTAACATAGAAGTTCTAGTAAATTGAAATTGAAACTGAGTCAGTCCAGTTTTCAAAGTTATGTGTAAAAGCAATGCAATGACTCAAGGAGAAAGTGCTGACATTTCAAGTCATCACCACCTTTAGAAATTAGTTTTCTGATAAAAATAAGGATGTATTCAATCCTTTTTCATTTTCAATGCCCGCTATATAGTAATAAATATTCATATATTATTAATTATGTTTATATATATATATATATATATATATATATATTGGATTTATATATTGTAATGTTTTTAGGAAATATAGCAAAGCAAATATTGTGATATATATTTTTAAACTTATTGTATTTTTACAATGAAATATTAATTGTGTGTGTGTGTGTATATATATATATACAGTTGAAATCAGAATTATTAAACCCTCTTTGAATTTTTTTTTCTTTTTCAAATATTTCCCAAATGATGTTTAACAGAGCAAGGAAATTTTCACAGTATTTCTGATAATATTTTTTCTTCTGGAGAAAGTCTTATTTGTTTTATTTTGGCTAAAATAAAAGCAGTTTTTAATTTTTTAAAAAACATTTTAAGGTAAACATTATTAGCCCCCTTAAGCTATATATTTTTTCCGATAGTCTACAGAACAAACCATCGTTATACAATGACTTGCCTAATTACCCTATCCTGCCCAGTTAACCTAATTAACCTAGGTAAGCATTTAAATGTCACTTTAAGCTGAATACTAGTATCTTGAAAATATCAAGTCAAATATTATTTACTGTCATCATGGCAAAGATAAAAGAAATCAGTTATTAGAAATGAGTTATTAAAACTATTATGTTTACAAACGTGTTGAAAATAAATCTTCTCTCCGTTAAACAGAAATTGGGGAAAAAAATAAACAGGGGGGCTAATAATTCTGACTTCAACTGTATATATATATATATAATGACAAAAGTAATTGTCGTCGATCCCAGTTGTAAGAGCAACAAATAATGACTTGACTTCCAGTTGGTCATTTGGAAAAGTGGCTGAAGGTGGATTTTTCCGATGAATCATCTGTTGAACTGCATCCCAATCATCACAAATACTGCAGAAGACCTACTGGAACCCGCATGGACCCAAGGTTCTCACAGAAATCAGTCAAGTTTGGTGAAGGAAAAATCATGGTTTGGGGTTACATTCAGTATGGGGGCGTGCAAGAGATATGCAGAGTGGATGGCAACATCAACAGCCTGAGGTATCAAGACATTTGTGCTGCCCATTACATTACAAACCACAGGAGAGGGCATATTCTTCAGGAGGATAGCGCTCCTTCTCATACTTCAGCCTCCACATCAAAGTTCCTAAAAGCAAAGAAGGTCAAGGTGCTCCAGGATTGGCCAGCCCAGTCACCAGACATGAACATTATTGAGCATGTCTGGGGTAAGATGGGAAGGCATTGAAGATGAATCCAAAGAGTCTTGATGAACTTGATGAGTCCTGCAAGAACGCTTTCTTTGCCATTCCAGATGACTTTATTCATAAGTTATTTGAGTCATGGGCTGCACGGTGGCGCAGTGGGTAGCACGTTCGCCTCACAGCAAGAAGGTCACTGGTTCGAGCCTCGGCTGGGTCAGTTGGCGTTTCTGTGTGGAGTTTGCATGTTCTCCCCGTGTTCGCGTGGGTTTCCTCCGGGTGCTCCGGTTTCCCCCAAAAGTCCAAAGACATGCGCTATAGGTGAATTGGGTAAGCTAAATTGGCCGTAGTGAATGGGTGTGTATGGATGTTTCCCAGTGATGGGTTGCAGCTGGAAGGGCATCCGCTGCGTAAAGCATGTGCTGGATAAGTTGGCGGTTCATTCCGCTGTGGCGACCCCAGATTAATAAAGGGACTAAGCTGAAAAGAAAATGAATGAATGATTTGAGTCATTGCAGAGATGTATGGATGCAGTCCTCCAAGCTCATGGCAGTCATACACAATATTCATTCTTTTCCCACTGCACCATGACTTTATATTCTATACTGTACATTATTTCTGTTAAGTGACAAGACTTTTGTCTAAGCAAAGTCAGACCTTACTGTCCTAATTAAATCATTAAAAATCAAGGCATGATCATATTTTATTTTGGTAAAATAAGCGTAATCTAGAGGCCTTTGCCTTTCATATAAGCCACTTCTGATACCAAATGATCAACTAGAAGTCAAGCTATTATTTGTTGTTCCTAAAACATGGATAGGCGACAAGACTTTTGTCAGGTAGTGTGTTTTAAAAAAATAAAATGTAATGATTTTAAACAACAAAAAAAATGTAATCTATTTAGTATTGTTGAAACAGGGATGCATTTTATTTACAGAATTTTTGGATGAATAGAAAGTTAAAACAGAATTTATTTAAAATAAAAATGATTATAAATTAATAAGTCTTTAACGTATGAATTTAATACATAAAAATGCTGAATGAAAATATTGATTGTTTTAAGAAGTCTTTAACAATAAGATATGTTACAGTGCATAATTCGGGCGACGCGGTGGCGCAGTGGGTAGCACAATCGCCTCACAGCAAGAAGGTCGCTGGTTCGAGCCTCGGCTGGGTCAGTTGGTGTTTCTGTGTGGAGTTTGCATGTTCTCCCCGTGTTCGTGTGGGTTTCCTCCGGGTGCTCCGGTTTCCCCCACAGTCCAAAGACATGCGCTATAGGTGAATTGGGTAGGCTTAATTGTCCGTAGTGTATGTGTGTGAATAAGTGTGTATGGATGTTTCCCAGTGATGGGTTGCGGCTGGAAGGGCATCCGCTGCGTAAAACATATGCTGGATAAGTTGTTCATTCCGCTGTGGCGACCCCAGATTAATAAAGGGACTAAGCCGAAAAGAAAATGAATGAATAAACAGTGCATAATTCATCAAATGTTACCCCATATATAAAGGTATTTAACAGATTGAGATGTGTTGATTCCTGCAGCAGAGAGTATCTCTTTACAAAACAGTGAAAGAGGTTTTATATTTCCTGTGGTTTGCCTACGGCTAATAATAACCTACTTCTTTGATGCTGCTCATTAGGAATGCTTTTCTAGGTTCATGACACTTCTGCCCTTAAATAAACTATCAGATTGACATGTCAGTCATAACAAACACCAGTGTACACAATAGTGTGTATTTGTTTGTCTGGAGAAGATACAGTACCAGAGTCCAGTTCCCGAGTACAGGATCTGCTTAATATAGGCATGCTGTATGAACTGACTGAGGTATTTTGGCATCGGGAAACCCTCTCGCGCTAGTTTGATGGAGGGTTCGAACAGTTTGTACCACGGCAGCTTTCCATACATTCGATGAGCCACTTCATAGCCGCGAATCTCTCCAGGTACACCGATCCATTGACTACCTGTGAGCCATGAGGACAAGTAAACAGTGAAAAGACATCTGAAAAATCATACTCAAGTAAAAGTACCAATATGTGACAAAAAATTAGTAAATGTTTCTGTTCTAAACACTATTACATAAAGTATGAGTTAAAAGTAGCCCTTGTAAAAGAAACAAATATGCATTCAGTGGACCAATCGGAAGAACCCAGAGACTGGAGAGTGGTTGAAAGTTTGTGTTTACATGCGCTCTGTGGCTGTGTCCGCATAACCTCGTGCTTTATGTTGTGCTTTTTTTCCAAACTATTTCAAACTGTTGAAACTGATCGGTTCAACCAATCAGAATCAAGGACTGGATCTGTTTTTATAAAAATACAAAAGAATGCAACCATTCCAAACTGTTGCGTCTCACATTTTTTAAATGTGTTTGGTGTGAATGAGCCCTTATACCCTGCAAATAAATAATGTAGCTTACATCAGTGCCATTTTTTTCTGTGGGCTTATTAACACTAAATGCATCTTTGCTTCTAAAAATGTGAGACGCAACAGTTTGGAATGGTTGCATTCTTTTGTATTTATATAAAAAAACAGATCCAGTCCTTGATTCTGATTGGTTGGACCGCCTTGTAAAATACTCTATAAACATACACAAGAACTATAGAATACACAAGATGTGTCACTCGTATAGTTTTGAATGGGGGAAAGTGTAACGGTCAATATGGCGAATGAAGCTCCGCCTACTAGTACAGGAGCCAATCATCGATCGCTATAGACTGACGTTTCTCTGGGGGAAAAGCTCACACCAGACTTGTGCTTTTACGACAGTTTGGTGGTCAACAAACGCACTGGAATGTCAGCGAATACTTGCTTCACAGACATAAGAAATATATCCACATAAAGCTTGAAATCTGTATTTCTAAATGAACGTAGTGCACTTGAAAACAAAAGTTTTTTGGTTTTGTAATTTGTATGAAACGAACGTGAGGTACAGTCCGTCCTGTCAAACGCACATCACATGACAGCAACTACTCAAACTTGTACGCAAAGAGTCGCTGTCATTTCTGGAGATTTGCTATCAAGAAAATTGTTTGATTTGGACGTTTAGAAACGAAACTTATGAGACGATTGTTGTTTACTGGTGGTTCCAAATATGTAATGTATTCGTAAGCTTGGCAAACAGTTTTGAAGAATTTGATGTTTCCCCATTAGGACAGAATTCCTGAGCATACTGCTCGAGAGGCATTTAAAAGATGGCCGCCGAGTGAAATGACTTGCTTGGCAACCATTCTGCTGTCTGTACAGCCAAAGACACTTTGCTTTGTTTCGTTGCGTTTAATTGGGTTATATATCAACATTTTTATGTTAAATGTGATGTTACTTTTTCTGATAGTATATGTACAAAATGTGCTTCCACAATTCAAAGATGCCGTATGTGTTTTTGACATGGTGTGTAATGTTTAATAATATGGTTATAGTTAGGCCTGTGACAATAATCAATATATGGACTTATCGCACAACACATGGACATGAGCTCAATCATTTTTGTTGATGCAATATATATCGGCCATACATAAAAACCAATTCTAGCAACGTTTTAGCTGATTGTGCAACATCTCTATCTCTCTTGGAGGTGTCAGTATGGTTAAAAAACACTAGTATTTACTATAAATTACTATAGCATATTTTCATGTGGGTGTCTGACAACTGAAAATAGATCTGATAGCAGATATCACAGCCTCTGTTACTTTTTACCTACACTTTTTGTGTTAACATTTATTATTTATTTAGGATTTGCGTTTTCACATTCTCATTCCAATGCCTGATTGTTAAACTGTTAAAATGACTATAACTAAATGAAATATTCTTCAGAATGAAATATGATGTGTTCTTGGGAAGAGTCTACAGTCGTGGCCAAAAGTTTAGAGAATGACATAAATATTGGAAATTGGAAAAGTTGCTGCTGAAGTTTTTATAATAGCAATTTGCATATACTCCAGGATGTTATGAAGAGCGATCAGATGAATTGCATAGTCCTTCTTTGTCATGAAAATTAACTTAATCCTGAAAAAACTTTCCACTGCATTTCATTTCTGTCATTAAAGGACCTGCTGAGATCATTTCAGTAATCATCTTGTTAACTCAGGTGAGAATGTTGACGAGCACAAGGCTGGAGATCATTATGTCAGGCTGGTTGGGTTAGAATGGCAGACTTGACATGTTAAAAGGAGGGTGATGCTTGAAATCATTGTTCTTCCATTGTTAACCATGGTGACCTGCAAAGAAACACTTGCAGCTATCATTGCGTTGCATAAAAATGGCTTCACAGGCAAGGATATTGTGGCTACTAAGATTGCACCTAAATTAACAATTTATAGGATCATCAAGAACTTAAAGGAAAGAGGTTCAATTCTTGTTAAGAAAGCTTCAGGGCGTCCAAGAAAGTCCAGCAAGCGCCAGGATCGTCTCCTAAAGAGGATTCAGCTGCGGGATCGGAGTGCCACCAGTGCAGAGCTTGCTCAGGAATGGCAGCAGGCAGGTGTGAGCGCATCTGCACGCACAGTGACGCAAAGACTTTTGGAAGATGGTCTGGTGTCAAGAAGGGCAGCAAAGAAGCCACTTCTCTCCAAAAAAAACATCAGGGACAGATTGATCTCCTGCAAAAAGTATGGCGAATGGACTGCTGAGGACTGGGGCAAAGTCATATTCTCCGATGAAGCCCCTTTCCGATTGTTTGGGGCATCTGGAAAAAGGCTTCTTCGGAGAAGAAAAGGTGAGCGCTACCATCAGTCCTGTGTCATGCCAACAGTAAAGCATCCTGAGACCATTCATGGACAATTTTGCCCAAAAGCACAGCCATGAATAAAGAATGGTACCAAAACACCCTCCAACAGCAACTTCTTCCAACAACAGTTTGGTGAAGAACAATGCATTTTCCAGCACGATGGAGCACCGTGTCATAAGGCAAAAGTGATATCTAAGTGGTTCGGGGACCAAAACGTTGAAATTTTGGGTCCATGGCCTGGAAACTCCCCAGATCTTAATCCCATTGAGAACTTGTGGTCAATCCTCAAGAGGCGGGTGGACAAACAAAAACCCACTAATTCTGACAAACTCCAAGAAGTGATTATGAAAGAATGGGTTGCTATCAGTCAAGATTTGGTCCAGAAGTTGATTGAAAGCATGCCCAGTCGAATTGCAGAGGTCCTGAAAAAGAAGGGCCAACACTGCAAATACTGACTCTTTGCATAAATGTCACGTAATTGTCGATAAAAGCCTTTGAAACGTATGAAGTGCTTGTAATTATATTTCAGTACATCACAGAAACAACTGAAACAAAGATCTAAAAGCAGTTTAGCAGCAAACTTTGTGAAAACTAATATTTGTGTCATTCTCAAAACTTTTGGCCTTAAAATGACAATAATATCGTTTATCGCAATATATTTTGGTGCAATATATCGTACATCAAAAAACAGATATCGTAACAGGCCTAGTTACAGTTTAAATCCCCACAAAATGGAAAAATTAAAAGGCCGTTCTTGACATTTCTCTGGATTTATGCTTTAATTCTGTGTTTAAATAAAATTTAATTTGGAGCTATTTATGACATCCAAATTTTAAATTAAAAATGCATTGAGCATTTTATTTGCATAAAATAATAAAAAAGTGCCATTAGAAACCATAGAAAACTTAATTCCATGTTTTTAGAAGAGCTTACAAATCAATATTTTGCAGAATAACCTGTTTTTCAGCCACAGCAAATGAAAGCTTCTGTTATTCTGACTAATTGTAATTTACTGTGAAAAAAATAAAAAGCTCTGCATTACAACATTCATTCATTAATTTTCTTTTCGGCTTAGTCCCTTTATTAATCTGGGGTCGCCATAGCGGAATGAACCGCCCTAGAATGATGCCCTTCCAGCTGCAACCCATCACTGCGAAACATCCATACACCTACAATTTAGCCTACCTAATTCACTTGTACCACATGTCTTTGGACTTGTGGGGGAAACCGGAGCGCCCGGAGGAAACCCACGCGAACCCGGGGAGAACATGCAAACTCCACACAGAAATGCCAACTGACCCAGCCGAGGCTCGAACCAGCGACCTTCTTGCTGTGAGGCGAACGTGCTACCCACTGCACCACCGTGCAGCCCTGCATTACAACATTTTATTTGAAATCACACCTTTATAGAATAAAATAAATATAACATTTTCTCAAACCCATATGAATACAGTAAACCCAGAGAGATCTTTTAAGTTAATTAGAATGAAAGACAAATGTAAAGTCTTACTTTAAGTGTCTCAAATGCCGCTCATATTCTGGTTTCAATATGTTACACAATCAGATTTGTCATCAACTGCCAAATCAGATAAATTCCAGCATTAAAAAGCTTTAGTTTTGTTTTTAGTGGACGTTATTGCATCAAAAAGACCAACAGAGCGAGGTTTCGTTTTTATTCCCATAAACACACATAAACTATTGCGCTTGTGAAGGAAACCAGACTTTATTTGGAGCAACTCTGGGAAACACAAATATTAGTGCAATATATAATTTGCATTAATACGCATAATTAATCTTGCATTTTTTTAAGGCACGAACAGTGTGTGAACATTTCGAAATCTTTGCAACATTTGTTAACAGGAGAATAATCTTTTAAGTCAGACAGATATGTTTAGCAATAGTCACTATGATAGTTTCAGTTGTGCAGGAAATAGAAAACAAGCAAAACAAGTCCACTTAAGTATAGTTCCCTCTAAAGTAGAATTCCCCTCTTATAAACACAATGGCCTATTGTAATTTGTGTATCTACATTATACTCCTACATGAGATGATAAAATCTATCTAAAATTCCACATAAAGTTGTCATCAGTTACTCATGCCATCGAACGCTTTCCTTCTTCCGTGAAACACACAATGATATCCACACTCAAAAAAGTGACATTTGCTGTTTGTTCAAACTACTTGTTTAAATTGAGCTGAAACAACACAATTCTTGAGTGTTTTAATGGGGGACAACTTAATTGTTTTATGTTCAATCCACTTAAATTTGTAAAAATTAATAAGTTAACTTCATTCCATCATGTTCTCCCAACACAAATTGATTGTGTGGAACCCTCCCTCCTGTGAAATTAATTTGTGATGTTCAACAGAGGGTCACAAGCTAATTTTTTTCACAGTATTTTCCGTTATATTTTTATTCTGTTTCTTTTAGTTTGATTGGAATTAATAAAAACATTACTATTGAAAAAACTGCTAAGCTCAATATTATTAGCCCTCTTAATATTTTTTCGAATTGTCTACAGAACAAAGTACTGTTGTTCACTGACTTGCCTAATTAACCTAACTTGCGTAGTTAACCTAATTAGCCTTTAAAGGTACTGTATGTAGGTTTTTGACTCTTCTAAAGCATAAAAATACCATAATATGTTTGCAGATATTTTAGAAACATGCCAAGTGAACATTCTTGTTTATCTGAAAAACAATGCTGAAGTCAGATATTCTGCTTTGAAAATGCGAGTTACATGCTGGAACGTCTGTCTTTGTTTTGGTCATTTAACCCGCCCAATGCCAGTTTAGCCAATTATATTTCAGCACCACGGGTTGCCTTGGTGGAAAACAGCATATTTGATTCATTCAGTCAGGAAGCAGGAAGGTTCTCAAAGTATGCGTCTGTGACTGAAATGCGACCTCCAGTGGACAGTAGCAGACTCCGAAATGAGACGCAGATTCAGAGTTCCACATGAAGTTATTAATTAGCAAATAATATCAATATTACGAACGTAAACATTAGATGAGCAGGTTACATTGTAACCCCGTGTCCTAACAACACGCTACGTGAACAAGATATGCGGTGATAAGCAATTTGGCTGTTTGCACCAGACGAAACACGACAGAAATTTAAATACAGCCATTCAGAAACACAGAATAGTGCACTTACTGCACTCCAACGAAATGGTAAGGTTTATAATCTAATTAATACATATTAAACCTCTTTAACATTATTAAATGTAGATGCTGAATCACTGATGTGTGTTGGTTTGCACTGAGTCACAGTTCTAAAGTTCAATTTCAAACGGTTTATTTTATTTTCAAGATCTGAGGTGAACTATCTGCTGCTGCTTTCAGTAGTATGGCAATAAATGTCATGTAAAATGGCATTCAAACTCACATTATTAGCGTTTAACACTGAATAAAGCACATGAGGTGTACCTGAGGTGATCATTGTCAGTTTTCTGTTGTTCAGCTGCAAGAAATAGAAGCCGTTTCTAAAATATAAATTTCAGGTGTTGGTTAGGACAAAAACTCCTTTTAATATGGAAAATATTCCTTCTATCACGTGCCGTTGCTTTTATTTAGAACACGACTCAAATCAGCCTTTAGGCTCGATAGTCAGGCACGCACCTGTTGGTGTCGTCAATCTGGCAACCTGCGCTTGCGTGTGTTTTGAACCAGGAGTCAGTGCAATACATAGTTCACTGGGTGTCAAACTTACATACTGCACCTTTAAATTCCACTTTAAGCTGAATACTAGTATCTTGCAAAATAACTAGTAAAATATTATGAACTGTCATCATGACAAAGACAAAGGAAATGAGTTATTATAAATTAGTTATTTGGAAGTATAATGTTTAAAAATATAGCACTGCGCAGTGGGTAGCACAATCGCCTCACAGCAAGAAGGTCGCTGGTTCGAGCCTCGGCTGGGTCAGTTGGCATTTCTGTGTGGAGTTTGCATGTTCTCCCCGTGTTGGCGTGTGTTTCCTCTGGGTGCTCTGGTTTCCCCCACAGTCCAAAGACATGTGGTACAGGTGAATTGGGTAAGCTAAATTGTCCGTAGTGTATGAGTGTGAATGAGTGTGTATGGATGTTTCCCAGTGATGGGTTGCGGCTGGAAGGGCATCCGCTGCGTAAAACATATGCTGGATAAGTTGGCAGTTGATTCCGCTATGGTGACCCCAGATTAATAAAGGGACAAAGCCGAAAAGAAAATGAATGTATGAATGAAATATTTGAAAAATAATTCAAATTAATAATTTAGTCTTCAACTGTAAACTGATTTTAATGGATAAAAGTCAATAATGTGGCGTTGGAATGGCATTAGGTTAATTACGCAATGTAAATTTTGAGTAAATGTTGGGCGAACTTAAAAATAAAGTCTCTGTAGCTTCCGTATTTAGTGATTTACAAGATTTACAAGCGATTAACAAGTTACAAGTTTATTTACAGTTGTGAATTGCATTATGGGGTGTTGATCTTGATGTCGACTTTTGATGATAAAAATACACAACACCGTAAGCGTAGCATAATGTAGAACACCAACCCAGACAATATATTACTTTAAACTATTCACTTTAAACTATTACAAATGTTAACAAAAGTCACTTTTTCCAACTTTTTAAGATTTAAAGTTGTTTGAAGAAACATCAAGGTCCCATAATGCAACTCAAAAGCATAAATACACAGGGAAAAATAAAAACATGAATTGGAAAACTGCTAATTTACATATATTTTTACAGTGTAGAACCTTTAACATTGTCTATCCATTTGACAAAAGTTGTTTAAAATGCAAAAGAAATTCTATAGATTATTTTAGAAAAGCTAAATGAGTTATTTTCTGTCATTGATTAAGAGAACTTAATTTTTAAGAGGTTGAATGTCAACACTTTCACTTTCCTGTCTAAATGCAGGGCTAATAATACTTTACTCTGCTTTCATGTGGTGAAGATTTACCTGTGACAATGGCCAATACTTTTGGACAATCATTCAGCAAATTCACTCCCACTCCTTTCGGGACGGTTTCTCTTGAGCTGATGATTTTCACTTTGCCTTGAAAAGACAGAGATAACGTCATTTGTAAAAAAAATAAATAAATAAAAATTCTGAATAAACTAACAAGTCAGTTTAGTTTTCATTGAAATTTCTGGTGAAGTTCAGTGAGCCGTGATCTTGAATGCTGGATTGTACTCTCATTCGCTTGCGTAATGGGAAATACACTTTCCATCACAGAGCCAAAATAAACATAAATATAAAACTCCAATGGGGGTTTTTGCTGAACCTAACACCAGTATTCTGCAAAACAGGTTGAATTGCTTTCAGTTTGTAGGACGTGCTTTACTCAAGACACCTTCCCATATAGAAATCTGACATAAGGCAATATATGCAAATTACATAGATGGCATACCAATTCATGTTTGGATTTTACACATAAAATATATGAGATGTATGCAACATATTTAATAAAAAATGGAATTACAAACACATATGGGGCAGCACGGTGGCTCAGTGGTTAGCACTGTCGCCTCACAGCAAGAAGGTCGCTGATTTGAGTCCCGGCTGGGCCAGTTGGCATTTTTGTGTGGAGTTTGCGTAAAACATATGCTGGAATAGTTGGCGGTTCATTCCGCTGTGGCGACCCCTGATAAATAAGGAATTAAGCCGAAGGAAAATGAATGAATGAAATACATGTATATAGTAGCTATAATTTCGTATATGTCCTTATATATCAGATTTATGGGTTGAAATGATCTACCAAAAATGAGCATAACTAATGTCTATATCACATATGCAGACTGATATCAAAACATTTTTTTATTTCTCTTCTGAACACTAATATTTGAATATTACATTTGAATAATAGTAATAATACAATCAACACTGACATGACTGCAACTGAGGTACTGTGCTATTATTAAAATTGTCCAATTAAAATTTTACAAGATTTAATATAAGTCTCTGGTGTCCCCAGAATGCGTTTCAGTTCAGAATACACAGCCTGATCTTACGAGGAAATGTATTAACTGCATTAATGTAATAAATATTTTACGTCTTGTTAGTTTAGTGGCTAATTTGTACGAATTCATACAAGTTCAGTCATATTAAAATGTAGGATTTTAAAAGGACCAAACCCCACCCCTGAACCCAACCGTCATTGGGGGACTAGCAAATCGTACTAAATTATACGAATGGGATCGTACGAATTAGCCACTAATCAAAAATCGCGTTGGAATATATCACAATTTATTTTTTTTCCAGGCTGTAAATGCTCACTTTTGGGTGGAAGCAAAAATGTTGTTTCCATGTTTGTCTCTTTATATGCAAATAAGCTTCTCTTCCCCGCCCCTTTCCAGAAGAGGGCGGAGCCTTTACAGCACCTGCCTTAGTTATTATTGCTACATCAAACCAAACAACAGTGTTTTAAAGCAATTTAAAGTGCACATAAAACCGGCTGTTAGAATTAAAGGAACACTCATCCTTTTTTGGAAAAAGGCTAATTTTACAAGTCTCCTAGAGTTAAACAGTTGACTTAAACCATTTATAATCCATTCAGCCGATTTCTTGTTCTGGCTGGGTCACTTTTAGCTTAGCTTAGCATAATGAATTGAACTAGATTAGACCATTAGCATTAAATTTTTGATCATTTTCCCATTTAACCCTTTCACACGTGAGTTTTAAATTCTCCAGCTGACCCTCCTGCGTGAGTTTTTTTTTTAATGTTCTAAAGTTCCCCTGGCGACGCGTCAAGTTTATCACGTCTATCTAAAGACGTATCATCTATCTATCTATCTATCTATCTATCTATCTATCTATCTATCTATC
>CAIGQV010018202.1:1963448-1984014 GCA_903798115.1 Danio jaintianensis
ATCTATCTATCTATCTATCTATCTATCTATCTATCTATCTATCTATCTATCTATCTATCTATCTATCTATCTATAGTTTATTTTTGCCCTTTTCTGTAAATATTGACAAATGTTTGAATTATATTGTGAAATTTCTGATACTCCGATTCCCAAATATGTGATAGAAGATATATTTTGTCTTTTAAACAGCTTAATAATGGTCATATTATTTGCTATATGATGGGTAATGGGCGCAGGCGTTGTTGCTAGAAGCGATCGGAAGTCAACGAGAAGTATTTATTATTTGTTAAATTATGCATTAGTTGTATTTTATTAGCGTGTACCTATTTATTAGTGTCTAGCGTCTACCCCTACTTCAACCCTAAACCCAACCCTCACGGTAATGTAAAAATATTATTTGTTGTACAGTGTCACAAAAATTATGCTATATTGACGCAAGTATCCTCAGCTGTATCCCATCTAGACTTCACCACACTGCAGGAGAGGGTGAAGTCTAGATGGGATACAGCTGAGGATACTTCTCGTTAACTTCCGATCGCAGCTGTATCCCTTCTAGCAACAACCGCAGGAGAGATCCGAGCTGCTAGATTTACGTCATGTTTATTTATAATTTTCTTCCGAAATACATGAAAGTAAGCAACTGTTTATCTGGGAGAGGAATAGAGAAAATATTCTAGTAACATAAACTTTGTCCAGTTTTATTGAAAAATAGTTATTATTGCCATCTCCATAGATATTTGCATGTATTTTGCTTGTAGTTATGTGTATTTGAATGTCTGAAACCTAAAATAAATGTTATTTGTTTGAAAGCACGGATAAATTGGGATTGACAAGAGCTGTGCACCTCTTTCTGTGCCTCAGCACGCGCCGTCAGTTTTGAATTTGAGCAGTTGATGACGTGCGCTCTGAACGTTCTAATCACACCGGTGTGATTGTATGCTTCAGGGACCAGCCAAGGCTGATCACACCTGTGTTTGTACGCTTGAAAGGGTTAAAGCTTAAGTCTTCTGTAGTTAGATTGTGTAATAAATAACCAACTGAAAATGAATAGTTACTATATTCTAGGTCAATTTTGCTAGGAACTATACTCTCATTCTGGTGTAATAGTCAAGAAACTCTGCTGCTGCACCAGGCAGAGTGATATTACACAGCACGTGAGAATCAGCAATTTTCAGATGGTGCCTTGAAACCAATTCAAGTCATTATGCTAAGCTAAGCTAATACTGACCCTGCCATTCAATTCATTATGCTAATCTAATATTGACCCTGCCATTCAATTCATTATGCTATGCTAAGCTAAAACTGACCCCCCCCCACCCCCCCAGAACAAGAAATCAAATGAAAGAAGTAAACTGTTTAACGCTAGGAGGCAAAAAATGTGGAGTGTTCTTTTAATGTTACCCTTCACATCAACTTTTAGATACACACACACACGCACGCACGCACACACACACACACACGCATGCACACACACACACACACACACACACACAAAACTCTCTTAATGTAAACAGCTAGGGAAGCAATAGTGTGTGTATCAGTATAGTACTTATGAAAAATCAGTGATTACAACACGACTAATGCAATTATTATTGAAATTTGGGAGACTGTATGTTCCATAATACTGTACCTTTGTTGTCCATAATGGTAAAGATGGAGCCTCCGCCCAAGCCCATGCTCTGTGGGTTGACCAGTCCAGTACACAGCAGTGCTGCGATGGCTGCGTCCACCGCCGAGCCGCCCTGATGCAGTATATCCCTGTCAACAAAACACATTTCTCATCATAAACATGCACTGTAAACATTTATTTTTTAAACATTTAAGAAAATGTTGTATCAATCCTTCAATATTCAAATGTCACATAAAATTGAATGTGCTGCTCGCTTTCTTGTAACTAATTACAACTATTGAGTGGATTTTTGTTTTACGGTATTTTACAGCTTCAGCATTACATTTAGCTTATTTAGCAAAATTTTCACCCCAAAATAAAAGGGAAATGTAGTATATACACTGAAATATATGCATTGGAAAATTATGTTTGTTTTTACTTTCGATTTGATCTGTTGCATTGTAACATTTATCATGACAATAATCACATTTCTCAATAATTTCTCATGACTAGCCCTGTCAGAAAATCATTGGACATCAATAAAAAATTTTATCTTTAGTCCCTCCCTAAATGAATGATAGCCCCACCCTAAAGGACTGATAGCACCGCCCTAAATTATTAATAGTCCCTCCCTAAATGACTGATAGTCCTGCTCTAAATTACTAATAGCTCCGCCCTAAATTACTTATAGCCGCCCTAAAGAACTGAGAGCCCCTTCCTAAATTAAATATAGCCGCCCTAAAATACTGATAGCCCCGCCCTAAATGACTGAGAATTTAACACTAAATGACCTATAGTCCCACGCTAAAGGACTGAGAGTCTCACCATAAATGACTTACAGTCCCGCACTAAATTACTAATAGATCCGCCCTAAATGACTGATAGTCCCACCCGAAATTGCTGATAGCTCTGCCCTAAATTACTTATAGCTGCACTAAATTACTGATAGCCCCATCCTAAAGGACTGATAGTCCCGCCATAAATTACTTATAATCCCGCCCTAAATGACTGATAGCCCCGCCCTAAATTACTTATAGTTCCGCCCTAAATGACTGATAGCCCCGCCCTAAATTACTTATAGTTCCGCCCTAAATAACTGATAGCCCCGCCCTAAATTAATTATAGTCCCAATGTAAATGACTGGGCGACGCGGTGGCGCAGTGGGTAGCACGTTCGCCTCACAGCAAGAAGGTCGCTGGTTCGAGCCTCGGCTGGGTCAGTTGGCGTTTCTGTGTGGAGTTTGCATGTTCTCCCCGTGTTCACGTGGGTTTCCTCCGGGTGCTCCGGTTTCCCCCACAAGTCCAAAGACATGCGGTATAGGTGAATTGGGTAAGCTAAAATTGTCCGTAGTGTATGTGTGTGAGTGAGTGTGTATGAATGTTTCCCAGTGATGGGTTGCGGCTGGAAGGGCATCCGCTGCGTAAAACATATGCTGGATAAGTTGGCGGTTCATCCCGCTGTGGCGACCCCAGATTAATAAAGGGACTAAGCCGAAAAGAAAATGAATGAATGAATGAATGAATGTAAATGACTGATAGTTCCGCCATAAATGACTGATAGTCCTGCCCTAAATTACTGATAGCTCCGCCCTAAAGGAATTCCATGTGACCAGAAGTAAAGAATAGTCATTTTGAGGGGGAGGGAAGGTTATGGTATTTTATTAAAGTTTATGAGGGCATATTATTTTTTACAAAATGATTTCATGGCAACTTTAAAGTGACCCAACAATTAGTTTTTTCCCCATTTACTCACTCTCAATTGTTTACAAACCTTGTATGTTTATTAAGCTGTTTTGAAAAATGCTGGTAACTGATATCTATATTAAAATACTATGGAACTATGGTTTCCAGCATTCTTCAAAATATCTTCTTTTGTGTTCAACAGAAGAAACTCAAACAAGTGATGGGTGAGTAAATGGTAGAATTTTCCTTTTTGGGTGAACTATCCTTGTAAGTCAGTTCTAGTTTATATATTATAGCTCTTTATATAATACAGATTGTTTTGAAGCAGCTTCAAAGTAATAGATGTGAAAATAACAAGCAATGATGCCAACCGATGATCAGAAAGGACAATTTGCTGGTAAGTAGCTCTAATAAGACAATAGTGTGATTATTCAGCTTAGTTCAGTTCAGTGTTAATGATTCAGGTCAGTGACGGTGTGAAGTTAATCAATTATGAAATCTCAATTATGAAACTATTTAATTTGAGCTATAAATAGCTCTACAGATGACAACACTAGCTATTGTATGTTTCCATACAAAGATGCTGGAAATTAATCTTTAGAAATGAAAACTGGAATATCACATAAAATATTTGCGAATAAAGTAGCGTTTCCATCCATTGAGTCAAAGAGAACAAAATCGTCACTTCCTGATAAACTGGTGCCAAATAGCAAAAAGAAAAATGTAGTTTATTTGCGGTAGGAGAAGCCACTGGCCTTTTTTCTTCTATAATAAATAAGTTGCGTCTCAGAAGACAAAGATGAAACACAATGATTGCAATACTGAGCCTTTTGGAGGCGCGAGACGCTCTTTGGGAGCACAGACTGATGCTCAAGACAGTTCTGGAGTTAATAATAAAAGAATAATAATAATAATAATAATAATACTGAACTGGTGGCTCAGTGGTTAGCACTGTCGCCTCACAGCAAGAAGGTTGCTGGTTTAAGCCCCGGCTGGGCCAGTTGGCGTTTCTGTGTGGAGTTTGCATGTTCTCCCCGTGTTGGCGTGGGTTTCCTCTGGGTGTTGTGATTGGAAGGGCATCCGCTGCATTAAACATATGCCGGAATAGTTGGTGGTTTATTCCGCTGTGGCGACCCCTGATAAATCAGAGACTAAGCCGAAGGAAAATGAATGAATGAATGAATAATGAACCACTGTGATGACAGACTTTAGCTGAGGGATTTTACAATGAGCAAAACATTTCAGATGTTTAACAGTGTTCTCAAACACAACATCCAAGTCCTGTCATCGATTTTTAATGTTTGTTTCATGCCAATTTAATGTCATTTTGATGGTACAATGTAAAAATATCTGTAAATTAGCAGTTTTGTGATTCATGTTTTTATTTTTCCCCATTTCATTATTACATTATGGCACTTTGATCTTTATTCCAACAACTTTTAACCTTGAAAAGTTGGGAAAAGTGTCATCAAATTGATTGACGTGTTTTTTAAGTGAAGTTTATTTATAAACTAATTTCGAAAGGATCACATGCTTATGATTGACCACGGCTGGTCCCGCTTTAGCTAACACATGATTCACCAATCAGACCATTACTAAGTCACCATAAATAACCAGAGTTTCATACCTCAGTTATCTTTGCCTTGAAGAATCCCTCCCTTTCAACCCTACTCCTCCCCCTTTTCCTAGATAGGGCGTCACAGCGGCCCAGTGGTTAGCACTGTTGCCTCACAGCACGAATGTCACTGCTTCAAGTCCTTACCAGGCCAGTCGACGTTTCTGTGTGGAGTTTGCATGTTCTCCCCATGCTCGCATGGGTTTCCCCCAGGTTCCCTGGTTTCCTCCCACCATCCAAAGACATGCGACATAAGTGAATTGACTAAACGAAAATTGGCACCACAAATGAGCTCTTAGCCAGCAGTATAGTCGTGGCCAAAAATAGCAATTTGCATATACTCCAGAATGTTCTGAAGAGTGATCAGATGAATTGCATAGTCCTTCTTTGTCATGAAAATTAACTTAATCCTAAAAAAAACTTTCCACTGCATTTCATTTCTGTCATTAAAGGACCTGCTGAGATCATTTCAGTAATCATCTTGTTAACTCAGGTGAGAATGTTGACGAGCACAAGGCTGGAGATCATTATGTCAGGCTGATTGGGTTAGAATGGCAGACTTGACATGTTAAAAGGAGGGTGATGCTTGAAATCATTGTTCTCCCCTTGTTAATCATGGTGACCTGCAAAGAAAGGCGTGCAGCCATCAATGCGTTGCATAAAAATGGCTTCACAGGCAAGGATATTGTGGCTACTAAGATTGCACCTAAATCAACAATTTATAAGAGGTTCAATTCTTGTTAAGAAGGCTTCAGGGCGTCCAAGAAAGTCCAGCAAGCGCCAGGATCGTCTCCTAAAGATGATTCAGCTGCGGGATCGGAGTGCCACCAGTGCAGAGCTTGCTCAGGAATGGCAGCAGGCAGGTTTGAGCACATCTACACGCACAGTGAGGCGAAGACTTTTGGAAGATGGCCTGGTATCAAGAAGAGCAGCAAAGAAGCCACTTCTCTCCAAAAAAACATCAGGGACAGATTGATCTCCTGCAAAAAGTATGGCGAATGGACTGCTGAGGACTGGGGCAAAGTCATATTCTCCAATGAAGCCCCTTTCCGATTGTTTGGTTCATCTGGAAAAAGGCTTGTCCGGAGAAGAAAAGGTGAGCGCTACCATCAGTCCTGTGTCATGCCAACAGTAAAGCATCCTGAGACCATTCATGTGTTGGGTTGCTTCTCATCCAAGGGAGTGGGCTCACTCACAATTTTGCCCAAAAACACAGCCATGAATAAAGAATGGTACCAAAACACCCTTCAACAGCAACTTCTTCCAACAATCCAACAACAGTTTGGTGAAGAACAATGCATTTTCCAGCACGATGGAGCACTGTGCCATAAGGCAAAAGTAATATCTAAGTGGCGGGGGGGACCAAAACGTTGAAATTTTGGGTCCATGGCTTGGAAACTCCCCAGATCTTAATCCCATTGAGAACTTGTGGTCAATTCTCAAGAGGCGGGTGGACAAACAAAAACCCACTAATTCTGACAAACTCCAAGAAGTGATTATGAAAGACTGGGTTGCTATCAGTCAGGATTTGGCCCAGAAGTTGATTGAGAGCATGCCCAGTCGAATTGCAGAGGTCCTGAAAAAGAAGGGATTGTCGATAAAAGCCTTTGAAACGTATGAAGTGCTTGTAATTATATTTCAGTACATCACAGAAACAACTGAAACAAAGATATAAAAGCAGTTTAGCAGCAAACTTTGTGAAAACTAATATTTGTGTCATTCTCAAAACTTTTGGCCACGACTGTATATCTCTCCATAGCAATCCCTAATTCGTCTTTAGCCATAAACAGCAGGGGAGTTCTTGAGATCTGCCTGAGCTCAAACTCCCCTCTCGCCCTGCAATCGGGAGGGAACGCCGGGATCGAGGATCTTCTGAGCTCAGGGCTCTCTCCCGAGACAGCATGCCAAACAAGCTTTATTATCAATCATGAACTAAGGGTGAACTCTTGAAATGTCATTTAGACACCAAATGTGTGTGAATTATGTGTGTTTTAAAAAATCTAAAAAAAGAAGATTTTTCCACTAAAATCTTTTGTGCAATGGAAAATGTATTTGTTTAGATGTACTGCAGGCTTTAAATGACTCCAGACTTGTATTGAACAATAGCACACTCAAGTTAACCATAACCTAAAACAGCTTTAAAGTTTAACCAGAGTTAATGTAATGTTTGTGAATGTGTGTTTCTCAGACGTTTTTTAATCATTAAATACAAGGAGCTTTGAATGAGAATGTGACACATACACATGCAGTATCCTGCAAATCTATCACTGATCCTTCTTGGGTTTGTGTTAAAATGAAAAATTAGAGCGTTGAGGCAAGTCTGAGCCAGAGGGGGAGAGATACCCGAGAGCTCAATGAACCTTGAGGATTTCCAGCCTTACACACACACACACACACGCACACACGTGCACAATAAGACTCAACCCCTGCTTTCTAGATCAGTGTTTCACTATGAGCGTCAAGCTATATGTGTTTCTGCACGCTGCGTTTGACTTATAAGGATGATGAGGGAATACACACCACAAAGGATGAGCTCGAATGTCTGATTTCACAGGACGTCCTGAACTCATAAGGGAAATCTGAGATCTTTCTAAAGGCACTGAAGGAAGAAATGTAACATCCCAAAACACACAAAAAAATCCTATACGAGTATACCAGTGTTACGTGATACAACACCTCCTCGAGTCAACAACCCGCCGATGCATCACTCATATTCACTGACAGCAAAAAAAGTTTTGTCACAGTGTGTGCATTTAGGAATCAAACAATACTATCAAGACGACAAGCATTCGGGCATTTGACATTAAATTTGAAAGCTGAGATTAGAGATTAGATCACTTGCTAGCTGTAACGTTATCCACTGGCTTTTATAATGAAAATCTCCAATTCGTCCTTTGATATTTCAGCTACAATCACTGTAGGCAGCACAGGACTTTTTTAGATGTTAGTATCAGTATGGTAGTTTTAAGGATATCTATAAGCTAGTGTGCTCCAAAACAGTGACAAAATTCACATTTAGAAGATATAAACCTGATATAAACACCCAAAGCTTGCAGTTTATCACTTTCACCTAAATGGGTCAATGATTTTTTTCACGTCGCCTCATACTTTAATTTCTCATCAAATCTTCTGACCAATCAAATGCTCTCTAGTGCCTGACATGCCCCGCCCCCTTCTTATCATTGGCTTTTCATTTGATGTGCTTGAGCTCAACCACTCTCACTGGCAGAGCTGTGATAAAGCAAAACACTATTGGCTGTTTTTTTTTAAAGGGGGAGGAGCTACTCTGTCCCACCTTTTCTTCATGTTTCGGTTGAGATTACGTCAAAGATCAAATAAAAATGCTCATTTGAAAGCACTTCACGGGACATTAAACCTTTTCAACCTTTTCACGTGACATTTTCAACATTTGACACTTGATGCTGACTGCTAAAATAAAAATAATAGCTTTAATAATAATAATAGCTAAAAACAGCTCTAGGTCTTTAAGGGTTAAACACATTTGTCTATTCTTTATTCTCTTCCTTTCCCCTAACCCTATTTTTTTACGAACTTAAAACATCACACATATTTTTTTCTTATGTTTGTTACAGGCCACCAAACTTCAACAACAATGAAGACATTCAGCTTCAATTATTAGAAAGTAATTATGTCTAATTAAATTAGTTTTCATGTGTGTGTTTTCTGTTTAATAAACATTTGCATGAAACCTCTATATTTTCTGTAATAAATTTTTTTTTTTTTTGTTTTTTTTGTGTAATATACATGGGCGTCACGGTGGCGCAGTGGGTAGCACAATCGCCTCACAGCAAGAAGGTCGCTGGTTTGAGCCCCGGGTGGGTCAGTTGGCATTTCTGTGTGGAGTTTGCATGTTGTCCCCGTGTTCGCGTGGGTTTCCTCCGGGTGCTCCGGTTTCCCCCACAGTCCAAAGACATGCGCTATAGGTGAATTGAATAAGCTAAATTGGCCGTAGTGAATGCAAGTGTGTGTGTGTGGGTGTTATGCTGGATAAGTTGGCGGTTTATTCCGCTGTGGCGACCCCAGATTAATAAAGGGACTAAGCCGAAAAGAAAATGAATGAATGAATGTAATATACATTAATAGATTAACTATATGTCAACTCTGTTGCTGTGATATTTCTTATTTGTGAGTTTTTCATTTATTATTTGAAAACAATAATATGATGAAAATACATAAAGTTGTATTTCAGACATGCTGGTTAGTATCCTGAGCTAAAGCACAAAATGGTGGAAAATGTCAACTCTGTTACTGTCAACTCTGTTAGTGGTTTAACGAGTGTAACAAACATTAAATTATACAACAGTTCATAACAGAATCAAATGTTCTCATTCAAATTTAAGCATTTTGAATAAATGTTTGTAAATATTTTTATGATAATATGTATAAAACTGTTTTTTTAGACATGGTGTCTGGTTTGAGCTTAGCAGCTTGCGCTAACGCACAAAATGGCGGGAAATGTCAACTCTGTTAGTGGTTTATAAAGTGCAACAAACATTAAATTAGTAACAGAATCAAATGTTCTCAATCCCATTTAAACATTTCACAATATTTTATGTAAATATTTTTATGATAAAATTGCATAAAATTGTGTTTTAGACATGGTATCTTGTTTGAGGTTAGCATCTTGCTAAACAAAAAATGGCGGGAAATGTCAACTCTGTTACTGTCAACTCCGTTAGTGGTTTAAAAAGCGCAACAAACATTAAATGAGTAACAGAATCAAATGTTCTCAATCACATTTAAGCAATTCACATTATTTTATGTAAATATTTTTATGATAAAAATGCATAAAACTTATTTACACATGGTATCTGGTGGTTTGAGGTTAGCATCTTGCGCTAACGCACAAAATGGCAGGAACTGTCAACTCTGTTAGTGGTTTAAAAAGTGCAACAAACATTAAATGAGTAACAGAATCAAATGTTCTCAATCACATCTAAAAATTTAGCATTATTTTATGTACATATTTTTGTGACTGTTTTAGACATGGTGTCTGATTCAAGGTTACCATCTTGCGCTAACACACAAAATGGCGGGAAATGTTAAAACAATTAATCAGTCTAAATCAGTAGAATAAGATGAAAAAACCCCACAAAAACAGCTTAGTTTCTATTGATATGATGATGACCCACAGCAAAGTGACCTGGGTAACGGCAATCTCTGTGGAGACGCAATGTTCTCTGCTTCTTTCACATTCAAATGCTGTTTTGTTTGACAAAATGCGAGTGTAAGTGTGAACATCACATGCCATCAATCCAAATGAGGACAAACACCTCTTCTCTCTCAGGATAACAGCAGCTCCTTTCTGTATCCGTTCAAAGCAGGTTAAAGCTCAACCCCACACAAAATATCAAAGCCAAGTTCATTGAAATGCACTCATAAAAGCTCTGTACGCTGAACAAGGAAGTTCTCTGGCACAAAATGCAGGAAACGTGGACTGGGGACAGAAAATGTGCCAAACTAGGAACATGACTTGTGTTGTGAAGCTGGTTGATCCTGTTTTGATTGGCAGGATACCAGCTTACTGACAGACCAGTGTACAAATAGAGAAGATGCTCAGACAGAATTTTTTTTATTGGGATTGATGGTTTCGTGAAGAACATTTAGGTTCTATTGAACCTTGATTCCATTTTATTTCACTCACACTGTAAAAACATCTGTAAATTGACAATTTTCCATATAGATATATATATATATATATTTTTTTTTTTTCACTTATTTATGCTTTTGAATTGCATTATGGGATCTTGATCTTTCCTCCAAAAGCTTTTGATGTTAAAAGGTTTGAAAAAGTGCAGTAGTTTAAAGTGATTTATCAACCCAGGCTCATTCTGAAAACATACCCCTATATACATTTCTGGAGAGCACCAAATACGTCCCAGGAGGTACTTTTTTTTGGTAGTTTTTGTTTCCTCGAATTCACTAGAAGCTGCTGTGTACGCTTTATGTGATCTCAAATTTCTCTCGCGAGTGCCATTCATGCCTGCTGTTCTTGTGTAAATCCACCAGAGGGTGCTGTCAACTGACTGACTCATTGACTGACTGACCGACCAACCCACCCTCCTCCTTCCCTAAACCAAACCGACAGTGTTTTCAAAAGCAATCCAGAAAAAGAAAAGCCCTCGCCTGATTTTTACCATGTTTTCAGATTTTACCACATTCTCACCCTGTTGTTTACTTGTTTATTTTATTTTTTGGCATCTGTTTTTGTTTTACCTGCTTTCTGGAACCGTTCTTCACCGGACTCGAACCCCGTCGTTGTGGTCAACTCCTTTCTGCGTCTCAAGTCTGCCAACGTACATGGCGAGCTACTGGACAAACTGGTAACAGCGGGAAAGCCGTCCATACAGAGGTAAGCGGTCAGCTAGTAAGCACGAAAAGGAACGGCGTCATACCGCCCCATAGCGTTCGTTTTAAAGATGAAATGCAGCCATACGTACTTCTGGCTACATAATTCATGATCTCCAGAAATGTATATAGGGCTATGTTTTCAAAATGAGCCTATGTCGCGATATATGGTCTGGTGTTGGTGTTGTATATTACGCTACAAAAGCCTGTTAATAAACTGCCAGTACATTTTCTGTTATTATACACACTTATTTCTCTATATATTATTTCTTATATGCATTATACTATTTCAGACTACTAAAATGTCAATAAAAGTCACTTTGTTAAACTGTAGAGTTGAATTTACAACATCAAAAGTCGACAGAGCAGAGATCAACATCCCATAATGCAATTCACAACCGTAAAAAATAAACAGAAAACACTTGTGAGTCACTAAATACAGAAACTGTTCATTAACAGATTTTTTTTACTGTGTAGAAAGTGCTGGGTTGTAGCAACCTAACGTTGGGTCATATATGGACAAACTCAACCTTGGGTTTTCAATTAAAACTAAATTACACTACTTTTTGTGTTTTAAAGGGGCTGTATGTAAGTTTTTGAGTCTTATAAAGCATAAATTAACCATAATATGTTTGCAGATATTTAAGAAACATGCCAAGTGAACATTCTAGTTTATCTGAAAAACAATGCTGAAGTCAGATATTCTGCTTTGAAAATGTGAGTTACGTGCCGGAACGAGTGTCTTTGTTTCAGTCATTTAACCCGCCCAGAGGCAGATTCAGAGTTCCACATGAGATGGTTATTAATTAGCAAATAATATCAATATTATGAACGTAAACATTAGATGAGCAGGTTACATTGTAACCCTGTGTCCAAACAACACGCTACGTGAACAAGATACACGGTGATAAGCAATTTGGCTGTTTGCACCAGACGAAACACGACAGAAATTTAAATACAGCCATTCAGAAGCACAGAATAGCGCACTCACTGCACTCCAGCGAAATGGTAAGGTTTATAATCTAATTAATGCATATTAAACCTCATTAGCATTATTAAATGTAGATGCTGAATCACTGATGTGTGTTGGTTTGCACTGAGTCACAGTTCTAGAGTTCAATTTCAAATGGTTTATTTAATTTTCAAGATCTGAGGTGAACTATCTGCTGCTGCTTTCAGTAGTATGGCAATAAATGTCATGTAAAATGGCATTCAAACTCACATTATTAGCATTTAACACTGAATAAAGCACATGAGGTGTACCTGAGGTGATCATTGTCAGTTTTCTGTTGTTCAGCTGCAAGAAATAGAAGCCGTTTCTAAAATATAAATTTCAGGTAAATGATAAAATGTGTATTCCTTCTATCACGTGCCGTTGCTTTTATTTGGAACACAACTTAAATCAGCCTTTAGGCTCGACAGTCAGGCTCGCTCCTGTTGGTGTTGTCAATCTGGCAACCTGCGCTTGCCTGTGTTTTGAACCAGGTGTGCAATACCTAGTTCAACCACTGGGTGTCAAACTTACATACTGCACCTTTAAGCTGGAAAAAATTTGGTTTTCTTTAAGAGGGTCTTTAAAAACTTTATAAAACATGTAAACCTTTGTTTAATAATATTGATACTATTGATCTTGAAGCAGAAGAGGAATAACTTCTTTGCACATTTACTGTATTATTAACTACATTCTTTTATTTTTATTATTTATTTATTTTAAATGGTCATTTGTGTTGTATGGTTGGGATGATAGGCGTGGTAGATATGGGGGATTGGGGTGGGATGAAAAACAGAGCAATGGTATTACTTATTTTTGTATGTATATGATGTTGTATCTGCACAAAATGTTAAAATTAAATGATACTTTTTAACTCAATGGTTGTGTTTGTCCATATTTGACCCAACTTTCAGATACAACAACGGATACAACGAGTTTTATAGAGGAAAAAGAAGCATATCAAAATATTCTTTACATTAGGACAAATAATATTTAAAGGTGCAGTAGGTGATCTGCCAAAATGCTATCCGTTCGCCTCCTGAAATCACGAACACGCACCGTAAAGATGACAGTAGACAACCCACTAGATCATGTAATTCGCCAGTTAGAAAACTTTATAGTACTTTATAATACTACAATTCCCAACAAAAACTGTATTATATCTAGCACGTTTTCAGTTGTGTAGCAAGCAAAACTTTTTTCATGCATGCAAGGATCGCTGGTTTCACACTCTCACACATTTTGTCCTAAAGCGACTACTGTACGCTTAGTGGTTGGCCGGCAGGGTGCAGTACACTTATTACTAAGCCATACTTACATGCTATTTCAGACCGAATATTCAGAGTAGCATGGTAAACAACATAGGGAGCGCGTCACAGGTTCAAAAATGAACCAATGTGAATATAAAACCAACTTGACCTCAGTAAAGCAGGCTAGGCGGAATAGCGCTATTTACTTATGTTTTGTTGTTAAACTAAATAAAAATCTACATTATCGATGCTGTTAAAGGAACCTTATGAAACTGAAAATAGTCACATCAATCTTTCGCTGGAGGATTTCAGTGGCTGAACAACACTTCTGTGCATATAACCCATTCATAATACAACACAATCTACATCAGCTTTGTGTGACTAAAATAGTTTTAAAACATAACATTACCTGTCTAACAGAAATACTTCAGCCATGGGGTCATCCTTACTCCAGCCAGCAAAAGTAACTCCAATACTGATTCAGGATTTTAACAAGTTTTGATTCAGCATTTGATTTTACCAGCGTCACTCTCTCTGCTGTCTGCACGTGAAGGCGGCGCATGTGCACGTGCAAACGGCAGATCTGCGTGAACGGCTGCACAGTTGTACAAATCTACATTTGCTGACAGACAGTTTGGGCTACTTATCAGAATTATGGGAATTATCGGCCCGACAATATTTAATTGGATGAACATTTTTTAGTCTTCTGCCTCACCCAGAATATAAAAATACATATAAATACATTTAGATCATTTACTTTAATCAGTACTATTGGAATGTGAAGAGACTTTCAACCAGCACAACCAAAAATGTTTCTGAAGACAATCACCTACTGCACCTTTAAAAAAACTCAAACCCATAATAGTTCTTCAATGGCATCACTTTCAAAAATTAAAATAAACGTTTTGTAACCTTCATTTTTTCCCAGTACTGGGTTGCAGCTGATAGGGCATCCGCTGTGTAAAACATGTGCTATATAAGTTCATTCCGCTGTGGCGACCCCTGATGAATAAAAGGACTAAGCCGAAGGAAAATGAATGAATGAACCTTTATTATTTATCAGAATATTTGACACATTCAGTCCAAGTGCACTCTTAAAAAAATATTTAAATGTAATTGATAAAAATAATTCTACATTAAGTTTGTCCATGTTTGACCCAACATTGGGTTACAACAACTCAACAATTTTTTAGGAAGTTTTCTATTGTGGAAAAATATGCATAATACTCTTCACATTAAAATATATATATTTAAATGTAATATTTTGAACATTGAACTCCACTGTGTTATAAATGTGATTGTTTATGTTTTTATTGCAATAAGTTATCATTTTAAAAGTTATACTGCATTAGATAATACAATTTTAAAGCAATATTTTCTATTTACTTTGAAATATTATGAAATAAATTTGGGAAATTACCTATGACAACTTTAATGAAATATAGTTTGGTATATTTTCCTTTGGCCCACGGCTCTCAATGATATTTGGTTTTTGGCCCTTCATATAAAAAAAGTTTGGGCACCCCTGTTCTATAGCATAAAAAATTATAAACTAAATTTAAACTAAATAAATTACGATAACGCTTTAGTTCAAGTCACAACTCACACTATTTACTGGCTCGTTACCTGCCTATTATCAAGATATTAACTGTGTTTTACTTCTAAAGTATGATCTTATTCATTCAATATCCCTAACCTTACCCAAAACGTAAACTAACCCAAAAAGTAAACTAACTTACTATTAATAAGCAGCTAATTCAGGCCCGTACCCAGGGGGGTTCGGGTGGTTCGGAAGACCCACCCCTCATTGACAAAGGTCCAGAATTTGTCCTATACATGAGTTCATTTGTCTTATTTTGATTGCTAATGCCATCACGGTGAAAATAACCCGTTGAAAAAGGCTTTAAAACCAAGCAGAATCCTCTGTTGGCTGTTGGCTGAGTCCAACATCCAGCTGTGCAAGAAAACATACAAAAAAAAATTCATCTTTCGCTACTTTACCATGTTGAGAAAACATTTTACAAGTAACTTTTATTTTAAGTAACTTTTATTTTAAATCTTGGACCTTATTCTTGAAACTTAGAATCTGATTAGATGGTAAACTGTCTTTTGAAACTCACATAAATCAATTGCTCAAAAAGGTTAAAGCCCGTATTGGCTTTCTTTGCAGAAACAAATCTTCTTTTAGGCCTTCTCTTCAATCACGTCGACAAATTCATTGGTTCTATGTTCATTTACAAAACTCTTATTGGGAAAACTCCACAATATTTACAGTCACTTTTTCAGAAAACATGTGGAAATCTGCGCTCTAGTAGTTTTATTAACCTTTCTATACCCAAAGTTCGCACTTCATTTGGTCGCTCTCTTTTCAGTTTTCCACTGCTGATGCTTGGAATGATCTGCAGCAGACCTTAAAGCTCAACACTTTTACTCTACTATCATCCTTTAAAAATTCAATCCAGTTAATAGTACAAGATCCCTGTGCTTGTTCTTAGTTTTTCCTTGGTTTTATATCTTATTATCTACATCTGTGGAATTGTTATTGTATTGTGTCCCTGCTGCTTCGTATCTGCTTTTTATGTTGCCTCTTGGCCAGGTCATCATTGTAAATGAGAACTGGTTCTCAATTGATTTACCTGGTTAAAAAAAAGTTATTGAAACCAAAAATTACCAATAAAAAGGTGTGAAGCACCAGAAGCAGCCCATATTCAAATTGATTTGAATACTATTTTGGCTAAAATAGTGAAAAAGTGTGGTTATAATGACTATCCGACAAGCTAATTCGGAATAGTGGATAAAATGTCACTAAAATGCAGTATTTAAATTTCATAATTAAATAGAAAATGAGGCGAATAATTGCAAAAAGGTCTTTTTACCACCCCTTTCACCAGGCTACAGGCCTGTAATTAGTAGTTTATTGAGCTTAAAGCTTTAGTTAATGTTTTGTGAATAGTGTGAATTGTACCTACATTAAAATTACCCAAATACAAGTTAAATAAACCTTTTGAAACCTGTATTTTTTATCAATACTTTGACACATTCAGTCCAAGTATATCCAAACTCAAGTCTGTGTCCAGGGCTTTCTGTAAGGCTGCATTATGTAATCTCTTAAACTGATTATCTCACATTGTCACCATGTTCATTGTTGATTACTGTCTGAAATATTCAGCATTGTCTTTATGAGTGCACCACAGCATATTAATGCATTATTCTTAAACTCACATGCGGTTTAGCTGTCTACCAGCTTGCATTGAATCTATGTTCTGTTTGTATTTGGTCAGTGATGCTGTATTATAATAAAATGCATACACATCAATGCTGGAAGCTTCAGATCATCAAAATGATAACGCGCATGTCTTACCTGCCGATGTCGGAGCACATGAGAGAGTCCGCAGAAACAGCAGCCTGAGTAAAGTCGCATTTCTGTTTGCTAAAAAGTATGCAAATGAAGATAATTGCAGCAGTGCACACTAAAGCGAGTATGCAAAGGCAGCAGCGTCTCGACTGAGATTTGGCCATGATTTAAGTTTTGATCAGCGCCCGACCGGCAGGTACAGTATAATGAAGCGCGCGCTCGCGTCTCTCTGACTTTAGTGCTGGGGGCGGAGAGGAGTGAAGGAATGAGGGAGTTCATAAATTTACTTGAGAGATAACAAAGTAACTGGCAACTGAAGTAGGAGAGAAGAACTGGAAGTTAGAGGCCAGGAGAGAAGTGTTTATAAACTCAGAGGAAACGTAACTATTTTACGTTTTGTCAGTTCGGTACCGACGTCCTCAGAGGCCATGCGTTATTATATTTATTTTCTTTCTTGTTTTCTCGTGATCATGACTTAATTGTCTTGTGGTCTCGACATAGCATATCACAAATTGTTTTCTCGTGATCACGACTTAATTTTCTTGTTATCTCGACATAACAAAAGTTAATTTCTCGAGTTTGCGACCTATTATTATTATTATTTTTTTTATTCTATGAGGATGTCATTTATAAACAGCAATAACTTTGGTTTCATATCCCCAGGGAATTATTAAAAAAATTAGGAGGAATAGAATTTTAATTAAGTTGTGATTTCAATGTTCAACGTCTCCCAATAAAACTATCTAGGTTTCACCAACAGGTCATGTTCAGGCCCGTAGCCAGTGGGGGGTTCGCGTGGTTCGGAAGACTCACCCCTCACTGACAGAGGTCCAGAATTTGTCCCATACATGAGCTCATTTGTCCTATTTTGACTGCTATGCCATCATAAATAGGGGAAATAACCCATCGAAAAGGCATTAAGACCAAGCGGAATCCTGTGTTGGCTGTCGCTTCGGTGGGACTTCAGCTAATCAGTTTTGGCCAATGCTAACCAACATTTTCATTTTACAATCTGACGAAAGTGAAGTCATATTTCGCTACTGTATTGTTTTTAAATACAGAATTAATTTATTAATTCATTCTAAATTTTGGACCTTATTATTGAAACAAAAAAAAACCCAATAAAAAAGGTAAAGCACCAAAAGCCGATCATATTGAAATAGATCTGAATACTATTTTTCTATTGTTGTTATCCATGAATTTTCAAATGTACTTTTTTTTAAAAAGAGAGGCTAGAAAAATCGTGAAGCTCTACATTATTATTATTATTATTATTATTATTATTATTATTATTATTATTATGTTTTCATAAATTTTTGTAATTCAAATGCCAAATTGTGACTGAGGAAAGTTGAACGTGCTGGCCAGTTTGTTGCCCAATAAATGACAATAGGCCACAGTTTTTTTAATTTAAACTTTAACAGATTCCTATTTTTTCTAATGATATATGATGTAAGACATTTGTATTTTAAAAATAAGTATTTTTTATATTTCTTTATTCTAAATCTTTAGGAAATATTTTTGGTACACCAAAAAGTGTTATGATGACCATCTGACAAGCTAATCCAGCTAAAAATAGTGTTTAAAATGTCACTAAAATGCAGTACTGAAGTCTCATAATTAAATAGAAAATGAAGCGAGTGACTGCAAAAAGGTCCACTTTTGAGAAAAAAGAACCACCAAAGGGGCTACGGGCCTGATGTTATACTGGAAACTTTTATATAACCATAACTTCACACCACACAATACACTACTATTGAATTATAGATATATTACAGTTAAAAACAAGACATTGTTTGACAAGGAATGGATGGAAAAAGGTATTTGGTCAGTATCCCAATTAATTGACAGCAACAAAAGCATTATTTCATATGAACATTTTTGTACTAAATGTAATCTAATTTCTAATCGAGTAAAATTTGAATCTATTATTAAAGCCATTCCTATCACCTTTGTCTGTCTAATTAAAGAAATATTTTCTTATTCTACCCTTGTAACACCAACTGTTCCTCCTGTGTTAATTGAAGGCTGTGATTTCAAAGAAAGTAAATTTACAAACTAAAAGATTAGAAATCTATTTTATTTATTTATTTATTTATTTATTTGACATGGACATCACAGTTACATGCATTTGTTTAAGTGTTTTAGTGCTTGCTAATTCTCAAAACCTGTCCACGGGAGGCTTGACAAAATGAAGATAAAATAGGTACATACACACAACATTATAATTCTTTACATAAAATTACTGAAGGCAAAAGCAAAGGCGGCATGATCAAACAAACTAATAGTAGACTATTTGTGCAAAGACTGCTGTTTTGTTTTTAACCACTTTTTAAGAACGCTACTAAAAATATTTATATTACTTTCTAATTTTAGGCTAACAGGTAAATCATTCCACAATTTTGCTCCCTTAACAGAGAAAACAGATTGACCAAATGAGGTCTTACACTTTGGCACTAGACAGTCACCATTAGCAGTTGCTCGTGTGACTCTGTGAGAGGTTTGATGCCTACTGATTAGATCTGAAAACACCATTGGTACATGATTATTTAAACATTTAAAAACCAATTTAAGATAATTAAATTTAATAATTTCATAAGATCCTCGAGCCTGGGGCTCCCTCCCGTTTGCAAGGCGAGAGGGGAGTTTGAGCTCAGGTCGATCTCGAGAGCTCCCCTGCTGTAGTAGCTAATGAACAGATAGTGATTGCTCTTAAGAGATAACTACTTACTAGGAGCATGTCTATGGGGCTGATTTGAATTAGTCAATTAACTTAAGTTGCGTGATTTTGGACGGTGGTAGGAAACCGGGGAACCCGGGGCAAACCCACGTGAGCACGGACAGAACGTGTAAACTCCGCACAGAAACGTCGGCTGGCTTGGTAAGGACTAGAACCAGTGACGTTCTTGCTGTGAGGCAACAGTGCTAACCACTGGGCCACCGTGTCACCCATCTAGGAAAGGAGGAGGGGTGGAAGGGGAGATTCTTCTAAACGAGAATGGCTGTTAAATGGAACTGAGGGTATTTATAGTGGCTTAGGAATCATCTGATTGGTGAATCATAAATTGAATAATGCGGGACCAGCCGCAAGCAATCATAAGCACGTGATCCTCTCGAAATTAGTTTATAAATAAACTTCACTTATATATTGAGTCAATAGGCTTCAATGTAGTTGAAGCTTGTGACCACGATGTAATGCAATATGTCAAGTGAGAAAATATCATTGTGTGCATGTATAATTTTGCAGTTTGATATGTTAAAAATCTTCTGATAAAACGAAAACAGTTTAGACTTGGCTTAACCTTCTTACCTATATTTTTAACATGACTATCAAATTTTAAATTAATGTCTAGAGTTATGCCAAGATACTTAAATTCATTCAATTCTTCAATAACTTCTATTGATATAAGTCTTATAATCTTATAGAGAAGCACATAGAAACTGTTTTCTTGACATTTAACGTTAAATGAGACACAGTAAATAAACACAGACATAAATAACAACATTATATATCCTCTAGCGGTTTATAGAAACTAAAGATACCATCCACATACTTAGAACTAAATATTTAAAGTTTCCTCTGTCTCCAAAAACTAAAGAAGTTCATTTTAAGATTTTAAGTGGGATATATCCGTCAAGTGAATATTTAAGAATTAGATTTGGATTTGAGTCTAATATAATATATGTTTTGTGAT